>JANHFT010003348.1:146402-170900 GCA_032467955.1 Pseudoxenodon macrops | reverse complement strand
GCATGGCTTGGTGGGCATGGCAGGGGAAAGTTACTACAAAATCCCCATTCCCTCCTGATCAGCTGGGACTCGGGAGGCAGACAATAGATGGAGGAGGGCTCAGTCAGAGGTGGTATTTACCGGTTCACCGAACTACTCAAAATTTCCGCTACCGGTTTTCCAGAACTGGTCAGAATCTCTGCTATGGTCCTTAAGAGTAACTGCCTGCAACCTGGGTCCTTCCACAGAGCTAGCCAAAATCAGCTTGTGGAAGAGTTGTCCAGAAGGAAGGGCATGGACATCTCTCTCTAAAGAAGCATTCTCAAGTCTGTCACCATAGTGAGTATTGCTTTTCTGTGAAAGGCAACACCTGGCAAGGCTGCTTCTGCCTTTATTGAAAATGTCCTTTGCTGTCTTGCTTCCTTCACATTAATTAATCTCACAGTGAGGTATCAGTGATGAATGGCTGGTCTCCTGAGCAGAGCTTCAATTTGCGAATAACAGGTGCCTTACAAATAAGTGCAAATTAGACGGATTATTCATCTTTTCAGGTTGAGTTATAGGCGAAGTTGGAAACTCGTTAATTCAGCATTCTTTCTACGAATGGCCTACTTCCTTCTTACCATCCACAGAACCTTCAATAGTCTAATCCCTGACAGATAATGGTTTTAATTCTAAATCAAATTTAAAACACGTGATTTAGAAGCAGATTTACCTCAGGATGTCAGTTCTTATTAATCCAAACTAGCAATCAGAAATGATGAGCATGGTAGCCTACCTTCACCTGGGACCCAGAAACTCTGCATGATATATTTAAAACAGAGAGAAGGAGAGAGAGCATGGAAGTGATTACAATCTTGTTGATCAGTCTGTATTTGAGTTTTTAGGTACGGTTTCTGCGTTCATTCGTTAAGATATATTACATTTGTGCAGAAATGCTGTGATAATGTACTTTCATACACTTCCAGAAAGTACCATATTCTCTCTATCCTTGCTGGTAGATCTTCAATGCTTGTGCAAAGATATAACTAGAGAATACCACATGAGTGTGTGTTCAATTTGACTTCTGGCAACTACCTAGGCAAATCTCTGTAATTTTTGTGGTTGCCATTTTTTCCTAGGGCTGAAAGGGTGTGACTAACTCAAGGTCACTCAGCTGGCATCATCTCTAAGACAGGTCTACAACATAAAGTCTCCCAGTTTTGAACTCAGTGCCTTTAACTACTGCATCAGCTGGGCTCTTAGAGGATACCGTGAAATATTATTTTGTTTTGACTTAAGTTATTACATATATATGTACATATTACATACAACTGGGGACCGGCAAACTAGTGAGGTGGTGTCATTACCACCTGTTCTTTCTTGTTTTTAGCTATGCTTTTATAGTATTTATATAGTATCTATTGTACGCAGCCCAGAGTCACATATTTGTGAGATCGGTTGCTATATAAATGATATAAAGGCAATACATACATATATACATATTTATATGCTATACACATATGCATATGCACACATATATATACACTTTTTGAATATCCTTTTTAAAACACTTTTTTTCTTTTTTTATTGTCTTGTTTGTTTTGGTTTTTGTTTGTTCGTTGGGTTCTTTTAAAAAATTGTGTTTTAACTTTTTAAAAATAAAATAAAAATAGACAACATGAAAAAATAAACAAAATATTGCTCTTTCAAAGAATTACAAGTTATTGAAATGGTGATAATATAACAGAAACCAGCAATATCGTGGCAGACAACAGCCAGGTCCACCAACAGCCTATCAATAGGATTAGATGTGGTAGACTTAGAAAAAACTTTCTGGAAACATTTTTCTAACTGAATGTCTGAGCATGGGTAATGAAGCACAGTAGCCATGGTTGTTTATACTCAGAAGTATGTTCATTGTCATAATCATCTTTGTCATCCCTCTCTGGAATAGTTTTGATTACAGTCAGCAAAAAAAAAAATCACTTCCCCCAAAATATAATTTGCAGATCCGCCTTTGCAAAAATTTTGCCAAGGAGTAGGACTGAGGCAATAAAGGGTAGAGAATACAGACAATGCTCACTTTCATTTGGACTGTGCCCTCCCCAAATAGTTTGCCTTGTCTTCCCAAACCAGAAAAGTAGTCTAAAGAGGGGGCAACAGACAATATGAAGATAATTCAGCATCTCCCATGGAGCTTGTGATTCCTGGAGCAGGAATCACGTGTCCCTATGAATAAATCGGTACAGTCTATTCTACATCGAGCTGAGGTAGCTACTTTATTAACGTCATAGTGCTTATGAAATATCATTTATATAAAAAGAACATTTTATCCGTGTCAATTCCATCTTTTTTTTTTTCTTCGTATCATCACGAGTTCATGTCCCGTATACTCTTATATTTCCAAATAGACATTCTGGGAAGCAGCAGACAAGTTGGGTGGCAGGGATGTCTCCCATTAACCTCGCCGCTCTTCTTCTTCCTTTGTGCTCCCTCCCCCCCTTCCTCCCCACAGAAGCATCTGATCAAACTGTTTTTCCTTGGGTTGTTTTCTCATCGTGATTTTTTTTTTTTTTGGCACTGACTCACTTCCTTCCTCATTGCTTTTCATTCTTTGGTGTGTATTAAAATAGCTCGAGTGCAGATCTCCCATCCAAGAGTTTGGCAGATTATCTACTGGCCAATATTGTTTGCTTCTTTTGCAAGAAGTGATCAGGAGAGGAACTACCCAGAAAGGCTAGTTGAAAGATGGGACCAGGATATCGTGAATGTTTTCCCCACCTGGACCTCCTGCAATTCAAAGCCCAGAGCCCGTCCCCCCCAGAGGGTTCCTGTTAGTTTCCGCTGATTGTTGGCATTGTTTTGGCTTGTTGTGGGTGCTGCTCCCAGTTTAGGGTTTTTTCTAAAAGCCAAACACCTGGAAATCCTGGAAAATTCAGACCAAACATCCTTTTCTAGAGAAAATGTATGTGGTGAGCATATTTTGTATAATTTGGACTTGAAAACATGAGAGCTATTACAAATATGTATTTATTGACTAAAAATAAAAATTGGGCATTCATTAAAAAAAATCTATTTATGTGCTTGTTAGGAGTCAAAATCAACATAATGGCACATAATCGATCAACCAAGCCATGCTTTCTAAAAAGCAATATGATAATATCAGCTAACAAGTAGAGAGCTAGAAGCACATAACAGACCCAGAGAAAGCTTCTGAAGCTAACCTAGATATTAACAGAACCAGCTGGTCCAGCCTACACCAGTCTTTCTCAGGCTGCCATTCTCCAAATGCTTTACCATAAGCACAGCTACAGCCATTGAGTATTATAGGAATGGCAGCACCAGGTAACTGGACAATACCTGGGTTAGGGAAGGTTAATTTGGTACCATGATCTCAGAGGTGGGTTCCTACCGGTTCGGACTTGTTCTACCGAGTAAGTAGTAGGCCGCTGGTGACGTCACGAATCCGGTTCTGTTGCTCTGTGGGCGCCGACATCTTTTTTGGTGTGTTTTTAAAAAAAAAATTTTTTTTTGCTTCTACGCATGCACAGAAACCGAGTTTCCGGCACTGCGTATGCGTCGCCATCCTGTTTTTGGCCTTTTTCTTTAATTAAGTTTTTTGGGGGATTTTTTTTTCTTCTGTGCATGTGCAGAATTTCCGGCATTGCACATGCATCGCCATCTTATTTTTGGCCTTTCTTTTTTTTGAATTTTTCGGGGCTTCTTTTTTACTGCGCATGCACGCGAGGCGCACCCACGTGGCACGGGAGGCAGCAAACCGGCGGCAAGGTAAGTTTAGAATCCACCCTTGCATGATCTATCCCTGAATGAATAGCCAACGTTAGTGGCCTTTTTCTTTGTGAGCCTAGGGTTATTTAAGGATTGTGCCTGTTTAAAAAAAACCAACCTGAAAAGGTCTTCCAAAAATCCAGCCACTTTTTCTAAATGTTTTTCCTTAACTCTCCCAAAGAGAAAAGGGGATTGAAAAAAAAGAGATGCTAACAACTTCATAATACACAAGCACCACTTCCCTTTAGGCATGTCACAAATAAGATACATGGGAAAAATAAGATACATGGTTATTTTCAAACACATTATATAAGAAATGCTTTATTAGTAGTATGGGAAAGAATCAGAGAACAACGTTACTTGAAAATACCAGTTTGGCTTTCAACAATGGAAGCACTTATACATCTAAATATTATTAATATGAGAAATATTGTTAGATATAAAGATATTTTGTCGGAGAAGGGGGAACTTTAAATGAAACAAGAACTGGGAAAACAGGGGGTTGACATGGATTGGTATACACAACTGCAAATACAATCTAGATATGAAAAATATGCTAAATTATATGATTTTTATATAGAATTGACAGAATTGGATAAGATATTAACAGGAACAGAAGAGAGGGCGATAAAAAATTGTTTAGTTATTTATTGCATATCAAGTTAGAAGAACAAGTAAAAGAAACAATGATAGCATGGACAAAAACTTTGGTTATACGATAGAGTTAGATAAATGGCAGCAACTATGGGATAGAAATTATAAATTAACAATGTCAACTGCATACAAGGAAAATTTGTGCAAGATGTTTTATAGATGGCATTTGCCAGCGGAAAGATTGGCAAAAATGTTTAAAGATAAATCAGCTAGATGTTGGAAATGTCATCAGATACCAGGGTCGTATTATCATATTGTAGTAGACATGTGTAGAAGAAAAAAGGTATTGGTCAAAAATTCGTATGTGGTTGGAGAAGATGATGTTATAGATGGAGGCAACCAGATTATGCAATTGGGAATGAGGCAGCAGTGTTACTGTCACTTTAAGAAGCCGGGTGCAAAGCAGCCTATATAAAGGAAGCAGGGGTGGGTTCTAACTTACCCCGCCGCCGGTTTGCTTCCTCCTGTGCTGCATGGCCGCATGCGACTTTGCACGGCCGTGCATGCGCAGTGCAAAAAAGTACAAAAAGTCACACACACAAAAGGCTGAAAACAAGATGGCGACGCATGTGCGATGCCATAGACTTGGCTTCTGCGCATGCGCAGAAGAAAAAACCCAGAAAAAATACAAAAAAACTTTTCCCCCAAAAAAATCCAAAGAAAAGATGGCGGCGTCCATGGACCAGAACCAATTCTATGACGTCGCCAGCGGCTTACTACCTACTCTATAGAACCGGTCCGAACCAGTAGGAACCCACCTCTGAAGGGAAGCCATTTTGGATTCCCTTCTTCTCATGACTTTCTCCTCAGAACTTCTCATGTCTTTTTCTCTCTCCTCGTATATCTCATCGCTATGTATGTTACAGTAACTGTATGATGAGGTATTTGCATGTCATTTGTATGTCTGTATATAAACCACTGTTAAATGTTTAAGGCTCTGTGTGCTGTGTTATTTGCTCCTGGGTTTATTGCATGCGCAGTGGAGCTGGGGCGACGGCTTGCGTGCCCTCAGAGAGGGCTCTGTGTGCCACCTGTGCCATGCGTGTCTTAGGTTCACCATCACGGCATTAAAGCATTGTAGATTTATAATATTTTCACAGGGTGTTCAAAATGCAATAATTTGAGATTTGTCAGGTGTTCCTTGAATGAGAACCCTGAACTGATTTGTGCCTTGGCAGTCCATGATATTCTCATGAATCCTTTCCAATGCCAAAGTTCAAAAGCCTCAATTTTCAATACATGAATACCATGGGTTGCATGATCCTAATCTTTGTAGGTGATAGACACAAAGGCATATCTTCCGATGGCGTATCTTTTCCTGTGGCATGTTTCTTGATTGCTTGTCCTTTACTAGCGATGGCTGATCACTAAAAGGCAGAAGTTATCCATCACTTCAATATCTTCATTGTCAGTTCTAAAGCTGCACCTACGGTATTGTCATTAGTTTGGCCTTCTTTCTGCTTGATCATAGTCATATTTCTTTCTTGACTTTCATTACTAGCAGACAGTTCATTTGCATTTTCAACTATCAGCCTGCTGCAGGTTATTGATGTTTCTTCTTCCAGATTTAAAACCACACTTACCTTCTTCCAATCCAGCTAACCTACCGGTATATATTTAGCATATAGGTAAAATAAATAAACAGAGCATCTACAACCTTGTCTCATTCCTTTGGTGATCCAGAACCAGTCTGTTTTTTCCTGTTTTGTGGTTTTCCTGTCCTCTATAGGCAATCCTTTAATGCATTTTTTTAAAAAGCCTCGAATCAGTACAGTTCAATACAAGAGAAGAAAAGCACTCCAGATATTTAGCAGTTTTTAAACAGCTGAAGTTAGACACAATATGTTTCACATTACCTCACCCAGATGGGATGGAGGATACAGCTCCAAATAAGATCTTTGACCTCTTAAGGTAATAATGGAATGCAGTCAAAACAAGTGACATGGTATGCTCTATTATAGGAAAAGGAGAGACAGGAAAATGGAAATTATACGTGCTGAACCAAAGAGATTTCTCGCACCAGTAGTGTTCCTCTATTTTACTTGACGATAAATTACATTTAGTTCACAGGGCATTTCTGAGTTGGTGTTTTGAATGCGAGCTCTACAAAAATTAAATACGTCTTGTTTCCAGGTTCCAACGGACATGGTTGGACTCATTTGAGAGTTACAAGATTATGTTCCCAAAATAAAAGGTGAATGGTTTATCTTCTTTACCTTGATTTACAATCTGTTAGAACATGCTTTTTCCTCCTGGCTCCGTTAAGACTGCCTATTGGCAATAATGTTCTTTATCAGGCAATTGTATCAAACCAGCCTCTCTAGATAATGGGGCTTATCTCAAAACTGCTTCTTGTTCTCCTGAATGCAACTTTATGTCCTTCCTCCTGTCCTTCTGCCTTTTCCAGCTGGTATTAGATATCAGAGAAATACTTACTCTGGTTAGTTTCTATCTGATGTAAGCCAATCTTTCCCTTGGCTTTGAGTCATTGTCTATTTTAACAATATTTTCCCTTCCTCTCTAGATTTATAAGTATCCTAAATCAAAATGCACCATGGGTTTGTTTTTGTTTATACTTTAAATGCCAGGAGAAGTGTAGTACGTCATGAATACAGCTTTATTTCATCTTTGTTTTTTTAAGCAGAAATAATACTGAATACTAACTATGTCTGATTAAATTAGCACAAGGCAAGGAGGAAATTAATGCTGGAAATTCATAATTACATTATCTTCTGCTTTCCTTGCCAGTGTGAAATGTGAATACAATAATGGAGAAAGATTTACAAAGATCAAAACAGAATTGGGTTTCAAGAAAAAGTTAATTCATTTCATTCATGCACCAGAAAAACATGACAGTTGTACAGTGCAGTCCTATATATAAACTCAGTCCTAAGTAATTATCTTCAACTAAGCTGAACAATCCTTACTTTTAGGAAAGTTTATTGCATCCCAGGTTAACATTTCAATACTATGTAAATAGGTAAGTCAGTCCTAAAGTGTTCATTATATTTCTTACCTTTCATCTCTACCCATAAATATTATTTATTTTTTTAATAACATCATTATTTAGTTTTTCTGTCTATGGGTATATAGAGCAACCCTTCCAAGTAAATCATGGAGAGCAGGGGTGAAATCCAGCAGGTTCTGACAGATTCAGGAGAACCGGTAGTGGAGATTTTGAGAAGTTCAGAGAACTGGCAAATACCACCTCTCGCTGGCCCCAGGAGTGGGGAGGGAATGGAGATTTTGCAGTATCCTTCCCCTGCCATGCCCACCAAGCCACACCATGCCCACCACGCCACGCCCACAGAACCAGTAGTAAAAAAAATTGCATTTCACCATTAACCGTTTCATTTTGTTGTGTTTCTATTTAATCCTATTTCTGTTTTATCTTAGTTATATAGAATCTGTCTCAAATGTGCTATTAAAATGTTAATTGCACACCCAGGGCTACCAGCTTTAATACTTCCAATTGATAATAACTCCAAATTGCTATTATGATCAGGAGGCTGTTACTCTTCTCCTTGGTGATCACCTTTCAGAAACCTCTAAAAAGGTAGCAAAATTTTTATCTATAGCCATCCGCTGTTGGAAACTCTCTGGTTCCTCCCTCTTGCAATTAATAGTTATCTGCTTATCGCTTTAGAATTTTCCTTTCCTTTACTTCCTGTAAAGTTTCTTTTTTAGAATTATTGTATCATACACTGGTCTTTATTGTGTTCGATCTTGGACTGTAAATAAATTTTGAAGTTTTATCTTGTTTGCTATCCAGCTTCTTCCTCACTTGTTTTTTATGTTTAAATGTCTAATTTTTATCTGACTCTTACACTTTCTTTACCGTATTGGATTATTGTTTTTGAGTTTTTCTTTTTTTTAACCTTCTTGGTCATTGACTGTCACTAAATAAATCTGATTGGATTCAAATTTGATTTGATTGTTGCAAATCACACCAATTTCAAGATTTTTCCGTTTCAAGATCTTTAGAAGAAACCGTCATCTTGTTCATCGATCTCATCCCATCTTTGACAACAAACTTAACCACATGTGATCATTTAAAATCAACGGGAGTGAATCCACAATTTCATATCGTTGGTATGAATGGTCTACTCAAAGTATGACTGCATTAGAATTCCACACAGGCATTCAGACCCCACAAACGTATTAGTAATTTTAATTGGGTTATTGAAAAGTTCCCACATTCATCACCCTCAGGTCTTTAATTGAGGTCTCCAGTAGGATATAGCCAGTTTAAAGGATATTTTATTTTGCATTATTTATGACCACTGTAATCCCAAAGGACTATGGGCAGCATGCAATATTAATAAGAATTAATTAACTCAAAAACATAATAATATATAAGTAAATCCTCACGACATTAGAAATGAAAGTGAACCCCAACCCAGTGGAAATAAACCCCCAATAAAACTTCAGTTAGGAGCCCACGATCAGGTAGTTGAGACTAAAAGTGTGTTGAAACAGGACAGGTTTAACTTGTTACTGCAGCTGAACATGGGGTGCATGAATCCCCTGAGGAGGTATGTGTCAAGCACTGTGAAAAGAAGAGTCAAGCAGTTCAAATGAGTATAAAGATTTATTGCAAGCTTAACCTCTGTACAAGAATCTGAACTACTAACAGTCAAAGGAAATTAGTGGGAGTTAAGAAGGAATTCAAGGTGGCCGGGACTTAGATCTCTTGTGGGCACACAGAGACTCATGACTGTTGACACGTTTGACCCTTCCCTCGGGCTCAGCCTGGTCATCTTCTACAGGAACTTCTCTGGTTGGTATGAAGATACAAGTACAAATACTTATGATTTTATGATTCTATATTCTATGAAGATTCAGGCATGGAGTGAACACAACTAAAGGTAAAGGTAAAGGTTCCCCTCGGACATACGGTATTTGCTAGTGATTCCCGACTCTAGGGGGCAGTGCTCATCTCCGTTTCAAAGACAAAGAGCCAACGCTGTCCGAAGACGTCTACGTGGTCATGTAGCTGGCATGACTAAATGCCGAAGGTGCACGGAAGGCTGTTACCTTCCCACCAAAGGTGGTCCCTGTTTTTCTACTTGCGTTTTTTACGTGCTTTCGAACTGCTAGGTTGGCAGAATTTGGGACAAGTAACGGGAGCTCACTCCATTATGTGGCGCTTAGGGATTCGAACCACTGAACTGCCAACCTTCCGATCGACAAGCTAAGCGTCTTAGCCACTGAGCCACCGCTCAGTCCCTGATGAGCACGACTAGTTCCCAGTGAAATCAACTGATTTGGAAGCAGATGAGAATCTGAGCTCATGTTATTTTGAAAGGCAGTAGCTCAGTAAAGGGAAGGCAATTCACACTAGAAGTCACTGGTTTTAAAGTTTGCAAGCTGGGTTTGCAACGCTGACATGCAAAGAGGGGAAACCAGAATGATTAACTGCAGTGATTTCATGCCACGTTTTCAGTTTTAAAGCCTAGTGAAACCTGCAATTTGGGTTAACCGTTGCAGCATCTCCATGGACACATGATAAAAATTCGGCCACTTGGTCTTTCGGATTGCAATCTATAAATGTGAGAACTAAAAGTACTACTGCCAAAAAAAAATTTAAAGGTGAAATGTTAATGTATTTTGCTAGTCCAGGTATGATAGGCCACACACTAAATGAATAAACTAAAAGTTTTAGTTGCGCATCTCAATGAAGTACCGTTAGAGATTGAGACGCAGCTTTAAAAAACAAAATCTCGTTCCTTCAAGTGGATGGAATAAGATGCCCAGATTGGCATCGGTCCTGTCCTTGTTTTCTTACCTTTCAATTGTCTCTCCAAAAAAAGAACAGAGTGATCTAGGCGTTTACACCCACACCCTACTGAAGGGACAAAAAGCATCCTAAACACCCAATGAATGAATCTGCTCTTCTCTTCCTCTGTCCTTAGCCACAGTTCCACCCGTCAAATCTTTCACTGCCAGATCACCTCCTGGCCTCAAGATAATTGCTTTGTTTCCAGCCTATCTAATGTTGCAGTTCAGTTGGAAGCTAAGAGGGAGGAACGGCTGTGTTTGATAAATGTCACACATTTCAGGTTGGGCTTTAGAGAAGGGTGGAGGAGATGCATTGAGAAGCTGCCAGTCACCATTACTTGAGACTTATGAATGAGATGGCTGCAGATTATGTATGGGTGTCGATAGTTAAAAGGTGTTAAACCTTTATGGAAACAGTAGCGCTAAGCTTTATTTATAAGAAGTGTGTGTGTGTGTGTGTATGGAGGGGGTTGAATCACAGGGCTGGAAGGGACCTTGGAGATCTTCTAATCCAACTCCAAATCTCAAATAACAAATGCTCTGTTTTACACATTGGCAAAAAATATATATCAAAACACCAAATACAAGCTGGGTGGATACGGCATCATGGACGACCTTCACTCTGTCAAGGACCTTGGAGTACTCGTTTCTAATGATCTAAGTGTCAGAGCTCACTGTAACAACATTGCCAAAAAGGCATTAGGAGTTGTCAACCTAATCTTTCAAACTCTTGCAAAGCTTCTTCTCTGGTAATACTGTATTGCAAACTAGGGCATACAAAACGTTTGCTAGACCAATCCTTGAATACAGCTCATCTGTCTGGAACCTGCACTGCATAACAGACATTAACACAATCATCGAGTCCAGAGATATTTCCTCTGCTTGCAACAAAATACCTTATACCACCAGACTTGAAATTTTAGGTTTAGACAACTTAGAACTTTGCCGTCTTCAATACGACTTAAGTGTAGCAGATAAAATGATCTGCTACAATGTCCTACCTGTCAATGAATACTTCAGCTTCAACCATAACAATACATGAGCACACAATAGATACAAACTTATGGTAAAACGCTCCAAACTCGATTGCAGAAAATACGACTTCAGTAACAGAGTGGGCAATGCCTGGAATGCACTACCTGACTCTGTGGTTTCTTCCTCAAACCCCAAAACTGTAACCTTAGACTGTCTACTGTCGACCGCAGCCCATTCCTAAGAGGTCCTTAAGGGGCATGCATAAGCGTACCAGCGTGCTTATAGTCCCTGTCCTAATATTCCCTTTATTCGTATTGATTTATTCATAATCATGCTTATACTGATATCTGTTATCTAATACAAGCTTGTTGAAGTAAATAAATAAATAAATAAAATAAAGTCTCCTCACCAACAGGGGAGACATACCACATATGCTCCAAACAAAAGTGAACTTAGTATTTATTTAGGTTATTGTCATACACACAAAAAGGTTAGACAGAAAATTTGATCTACCTCGCCAAAACCAGATTTTCCGATAATGCAATATAATCCTTCCATTTTAAATGTAACTCTTTGGAGCAGTCTGAAGCTGTGCCTCCTCACATTTAATGATGTTCCAGAGAAAAGCAGTAAAGAAGCATTGTATTTAGGCATGCCCTCTACTCATCATAGATACATTATAACATTAAATACGAATGCTAAATAAGGAAGAATTTTCTTCTAAGATTTTCATTTGGATAAGTTTGTAAATTACAGTGAACTTTGACTCTCAAAAGGATCAGTGAACCCATCACTAGTCTTAGTATCAAATTTGGGATATATCAAGCCCAATGTAGCAGCGATTGGATGGAAGTCTTGTTCTTGTTGCCTCCTTAGCCAAAAACGAGGGAGATCATCAATTCATTTAGCTTCTGCCAGATCACAATATATTCCTACTTCATGCATTTTGATGACAAATTGTCTAAACTTATCAAACTGTATCTCTATTGAAGAAATCAAGATAAGTCTTCTTACGGCTAAAAATATTACGTATCGGTGTATAACAATATCTATCTCTAATGATAATTCCATATAAATATTTACACGTCTATATCACCACTCTTTTAAATCGTAACAAAGTTGTGCGACTTGATTTTTGGTAATTAAATGAGCAGATCCATGCTATTTCTGCCACTGATTTCTGATTTAATTTATTTATTAATCCTTTAAAAAAATAATAGAAATAAAAAGAACAAGCAAGCAAAAGAAGAAAAACAAAAAACGAAACAAAATATCTAAAAATGAACAAAAGAATTGCTTAATCAGTTAGAATTCAATATATTGTTGATGGGAAATTAACCCGTAAAAAATTAAATTAAATTGTACATTAAATTGCTTTGACAGTGTGTATAAGGATTTAAATCTCTGAGCTAAATGTCACATTCTGCGGTATTTGTTATTTAAGAATATAAAAGCTACTAAGAATGCTATAAAGTATTAGTTTTTGACTTCCATTTTGTTTTACGCTGACTAATGTACAGTATTTACAGGCATGTACATTTTGTGTGTTTTTGATTCGGTTCTTTAGTCGGTTCTTTTTCCTGTTAAAAACTGGTACCGTAAATAGTTATATTTGCTTTCCTGTGAAATAGAAGCCATTCGTGCTTAAATATGGTTAGTCTTCTGTTGTTTATACAGGCAGTCCCTGGGTTTAGAATGAGTTCTGTTCCTAAATATATAACTCAAATATGTATGTAAATCAGAATTCATACTTATGAGCTTTATATGTAAGTCTGATTCATACATACTGCCTATTACTAAAAATGACAGATATCGGACCCCCAGAGCCATGCATTGTTTTTATGAACTGCTGGAAATAGGCTGCTTATTAAAACCACGCAGCTTCAGCAATTGATAAAAACATTGTATGGCTTTATCGGTTCAGGTTGTGAAACACGGTTGTAGGAAGAACATCTGGGGCCTATACAGGCTTATTAGAAATGGCTTAAGGAATAGAGGGGAGAATGAAAACGTAGTTCATGTTCTGCACATTGTTTCCCCTCTCCCCGTATACAGAGATACCGTGCATTTGGCCAATTTACTGCCAACTCAGTAAAAACAGCCAAGTCAAAGGTTAAAGTCCAATCTGTTGAAGGAACTACAATTACAACGATATCTCTTTTGATTATTTATCCACACACATCAGAGAAAGTACAAAGCATGTTTATGCAGTGTCTCATCGATATAGATGTAACAATCCCACGTTGCACACAGATGAAGGCCATTCATACAATAAAGATGCAGCTGTTAGTCATTGAGCAAAGCCTTCTTTTGAGGATATCCTTTCCTGTCAAGGTGGCTAACCTGTTTACCATTATCTGCCTGCGGCTCTTTTTGCACCATAGAAAACATTCTGCTAACTTTTGATCATAAACCAAGAAACATGGTGAGATTACACATTACTTTTTAAAGTTTATTTCTTACACACACACATATCTAACCACTCCTGGAAATCCAATAGGTTTCACTTGAATTATTTTACCATGGAACATTCTTATCCCTCCTTTTTCTGGATCTTGCCCTGTAAGGCGGTTGCCCTGATTAGAAAAAACTGTGTACAAACTGTGTACAATCATAGCTGCAAGGATTATAGTACTGAGTTAATTAGATAAAGCACTTTAATATGCATAAAGGGCTATGAAATACTAACAGTTTTTAATGCATCTTCATATTTGTCAAATGCGAAAGTAACATTCATCTATCCCACGTTTCAATGCTGAAATTGTGAAGGTTGACAGACAATATTTTTATGATGTATAGCCAGGCTGCATTCACACATCCTGCTCAGTTATAAACAATGGTTTATGCAGCTAAATGGCTATTTTCACACAACAGGGTAAACCAAGAACAATAGTTCATGTTGCAAATTAATTTATGTAATGCGTAACCCCAGTTCTCAGAATGGGGTCTGCATGTATCAAATGGGCAACATCATTTGTAATCTCCCCTCTTCTTTTTGCATTTTCATTAAGGATTCAAACAGAAAAGCTACAAGTGCCTTTTTGATTACTGGTGTTAGGAGCAGTTATAGAATTAGGGAGTTGGCAGGGATCATGAGAAAAATATCACCCTAACATCTGCAACATGTAGGAAAACCAGTTAAAACTATCTTTGAGAGATTGCTGTCTAGAAATGGAGAACCCAGAGCTTCCATGGATTGATTATTGTTGACTACATGATCTTGACCATTGTTGTACAACAGTGATGGCTAACCTTTTTCTTCTTGTGTGCCAAAAATGGTAGCATGTGCGCTAGCGCATGCATGTATACCAGCACACAATCCCCCTCATGCACAATGTAATGCCCATTGGGCCATTTTCGCCCTCCAAAGGGTTCAGGAAGCTTCCGTGAAGTCTCCGGAGGGTGAAAAATGGCCCAACGGGACTTCCAGTTTGCTTGTTGGGCCATTTTTCACCCTCTGGAGGCTTCAGGGAAGCCTTAGGAAGCCTCTGGAGCCTTCAGGGAAACATTCTGAAGCCTCCAGAGGATTAAAAAATGGCCCAACAGGCAAACTGGAAGTGACTTCCGTTTTGCCCGTTGGGCTGTTTTTTACCCTCCGGAGCCTTCAGGGGAAGCCTCCTGAACCCTCTGGAGGACAAAAAACGGCCTAAAAATCAAGGCAGAAAATCAGCTGGGCAGCGCGCACAGGCGCCTCACATGCCCTCAGAAATGGCTCCGCGTGCCACAGTTCGCCATCACTGTTATACAAAATCATGAGGTTTAAATGTATTTTTTAAAATACTTTTTGGTTATCTGGGTGTTGTCTGCTAGAGAGAGCGTGTTCTGGTATTTTTGTTTCCTTAGCTTTATTTTAATGAGCAGGGATTTATATATACGTAACCCTCGACTTACAACAGCTCATTTAGTGACCGTTCAAAGTTACAACATCACTGAAAAAAGTTACTTATGACCATTTTTCACACTTACAACTGTTGTAGCATTCCCATGGTCACATGATTTACATTCAGATGCTTGACAACTAACTCACATTTATGACAGTCCAGGAGTCATACAATCACCTTTTGCAACCCTCTGACAAGCAAAGTCCATGGGGAAACCAGGTTCACTTAACAAAAAGGTTATTAATTTAACAACTGCAGTGGTTAACTTAACAAACGTGGCAAGAAAACTTGTAAAATGATGCAAAACTCACTTAACTCATTTCTCACTTAACAACATAAATTCTGGGCTCAATTGTGGTCATATGTCAAGGACTAAATATATTCAGATAAACAGGGATTGATACCAGGCAAAAAAGCAGAAAACTGTACCCAAATTAAGGAACTATTAAGGAGAAAACCACATCCCCATCAAAACTGGCAGGGAAAGCTACTGTATATAAACAGGGAATGTTATTTATTTATTTGTTTGTTTGTTTCTATCTCACCTTTATTATTTTTGCACACAACTCAAGGTAATCATATTCAACACACCATTCTCCTCCTATTTTCCCCACAACAACAACCATATGAGGTGGGTTGGGTTGAGAGAGAGTGACCCAAGGTCACCCAACTGGCTTTCATGGCTAACTCTAATCACACTCACTCTCGCAAATGACGTTACCTCCTGCAGTTGGGAATGAAATATCTACAAACAAACAAGCTCGGACACACACACAAACACACACACACACACACACACACACACACACACACACAGAGTTCAACTCTGAGCTACATATATTCTCTTCTATTTAAACAAATTTAAACTTCTATAATTTATTTTTGGTTTATCTTGAAATATTATTGAGCTTTGGTTTTAGGTATTGAGATTAATACAATCAGATTTATATCAACTTCTACAAAATTGTACAGAAATCTGAATATTGTCCTTTGGGTGGCAGTGATGCAATATTTGCAATATGTACAGCGGGAGATTGTGAGTTCAAGTTCTGCCTTAACCCTGAAAACCAGCTGGGTGACTTTGGCCTAGTCACACACACTCTCAGCTCACCTCACCGGATTGTTGTTGTGGGGAAAATAGGAGGAGGATGGTGTGTTGAATATGATCACCTTGAGTTGTTTGCAAAAATAATAAAGGTGGGATATAAACAAATCAACGAATAAATAAATATATGAAGAAACTAACATTATTCTGAAGCATGAGAATTATACAACTTCTTCTCTCTTACACACTTCAGATCAAAGGTGAAAGAACTCAATAGGAAACTAAACATGCAGAGTTCTTCAGGACTGAAATTAATGGGATACATTTACAGATAACAATACAATAAGACTGATTTCCAACAGTGTCTTTTGTCCAATTCAAAGCACCTGTAATATTGATAGCTATAATATGGTTGTCACCTGAAGCCCCAAAGGCATCTGCATATGCAACTTAAAGGCATCTGCAACTTAATATCCTAACACTGCAATTTTAAATATGTGTGTTCAGTAAAAAATCCTTTTCTGTCATCAAATAATGACAAATAAGATATCCAAATTCCACCTACAAATGAAACTTGCTTAAATGTTTCATGAGGACCTTATGGTGTGTGTGTGTGTGTGTTCTTCATGTCTATGAATGAGATAAAACAATTCTACTTAAAGTAGTGGTATAGCAGCCACCATAGATGTAACATATGACAAAGTAAGAGCAGTGCACATTTAGCTTTTATTCTAAAAAGCACTCAAAGCAGAATTTTTCATCATTTTCTTGGAAAGTTTTGGCATCTGAGAACTTCACTCAAAGATAAAAATAAAAGTGTCACGCACAGCTGCTTTGCAATACATAGAATGCACATAATATTAACTTATATTATTGATTGCTGTGAGACCAGACCACCTGACCAAACAAGGTTTTGTATAACATTTTGCTCCCCCTCCGCTTAGGTCAATCATTTTGATCTATCCCTGCAAAACAAGCTGCTTGCCTTTTAAGGCATGTGTAAACAAACTGTTGACATAGGCCAGCGATGGCGAACTTATGGCACGCGTGCCGCAGGTGGCACGTGGAGCCATATCTGAGGGCACATGAGGGCCCTATGTCAGCTCCAGTGTGCATGTGTGCACTCGCTACCTGATTTTCACCCTTCCCAGAGGGTGGGGGAGGTTGTTTTTGCCCTCCCGGGGCTTCAGGAAAGCCTCCTGAAGCCTGGGGAGGGTAAAAAACGGCCCAACGGGCCAACCGGAATGAGGCCTGCATGCATGCGTAGGGGGGAGCGCGGGTGTGGTTGTGTGCACATGCATGGGGGAGCATTGCATTATGGGTGTGGGCACGTGTGCGCGCAACCTCCCCGCGCTCCCCCCAACATACATTGCATATGTTGAAGTCAGTTCTTTATGACTGTAGCTATGTAGTTTTCTTAGCAGCAAAATGGAGGCAGTTAACTATTGCTTCTTCTTGGACTTTTTTTGACACACGGACACCCATATGAGAATGATCTATTGCAGGGGTGTCAAACTCGCGGCCAGTGTGCTGAATGTGTCACGTGCTGACCATGCCCACCCCCAGTTTAGCGAAGGGAGGGGAAAGTCGCAATTGTCACATGATGACAACGTGCCGCTGTGAATTTGACACCCTTGATCTATTGTATCCTGTCTCTTAAGATTTGTTTAGCCTTCATCTGTTTGGGTCATAGATGAAGACCATATACTTTATATCTTCTTTTCTTTTTTCCAACCTTCAGCATGCTGCAGAAGGTTCAGTTTAGTTCTTGTCCTAGAAAACAACAGTGGTGTTGGTGCCATGTGTGGCAGATAATCAGTAATGCAGTTTGTAATGGAAGCAATTGGTGCTGCATGGCATACTACTCAGCATTTTTTGTGGTGCCAGGGTAACTCCTCTCTCATTGTCTAAATTGTTACCACTCCTTCCCAACTGTAAAATAGTTCTCGATCTTTCACTGTAATAGATCCAAAGATGTTCTTGGTTAATTCTTCTGAATTATCTATTTACTGTAAAACCCAACAGCAGATTAGAGCCTGATATTTCAGCCATTCGTCTTAGTATAAATAATGGTAATTGCAGCAATCTCATTTATCATGTATCACAGTCTGGTTTATACAGACTTGCACTTGATTGAATATAGAGTTCTGAAATGCAACCTGAAAGGGTTGCCTGATCCAAGGAGAGAATATAAGGCCACAATTAAAATTGTAGTTTTTTTGGATAAAAAGACCAATCTGTGTATCTCTATCCTATCTCAAGACTGGACAATCTTTGATCTTCACATTTACAATGTTGATTGGTGCTTAGATGATTTTAATTAAATGTAAATAGATGCATAATGAATGTTACATCACAAATGAAAATGTCAACTTTCAAGTGTCTACTTTATTTATAAGACCCTACACATATATTCTAAAAATTTTCTAAAAAAGTAATTGGTGAGATGTGGATGGTTGTGACCTGATGATTTCTTCATCTATCTATTTAAAAAACTGGAGAAAGCATCCTGAAATCCTAGGGAGTTGGTCCTACGCAATGAAACATCTATTTCTGAATGTGGAAGCCTCTCCAAGAGACCTATTATGTGGCAAAAGCTCATAGATGCTTCTGTCTTCATTGCCTACACTTAGATTTGCCATCTTCACAGATGCTTCTTTATGCTGTATGATCTTCTGGTTACCATCAGTTTCAAAATTGAATTGCAAACCTCTGCAATATTCCATAGTACCCTTACATGTACTTTTACCTCTAGATATTGCAGCTATTTTCCTTAATTGAACTGGGATTTTGTTGCTTATTTGCCCATTTCCTTTTACTTATCAATTTCAAGATCATGAAATTAGAGACCTGATTACCAAGCAGCTACTCAGTTTCAATGTTTTCATGCTGCTGAACTTAGTTAGCTGCACAATCATGTCAGAGCTATTTCCTTTCTCTCTTGAGCTATTTCTAGTCTGGATTCTTCCCGTGTGTTTCTTCATTTCACATTATTCAACTTGGGGGACACCCACAAAGGGTTTGGGAGGACAAACCAGTCTGGAAAACCCCCAGAATTCCAAAATCACCTGTCCCCATGCCTATTTTAGTGCCCTGTTGAGTGGGTGTTTTTCTGACGTTTCTGATGTTTGTTGGGGGTTGGGACAAGGACATAATGCAAACAAAAAAAAATCCAGACAAGAACACCAATTACTTTGCATTTAACAATTGGCACTCTCGCAGATTAAGACAACATTTAAGATGTAATAGAATCAAAATATGGATTGGCAATGTGGACAATCAGTTTAATGGTGGCAATATTTTGTGCGGATTGAAGAATGGGGTGGGTAGACTTTAAGGCAGTTTTTGGGGAAAGGACCTGTAAAGGGTGAAATTGGCCAAAAAAAAATATCATTGTATAAACATTAAGCAGGTGTCAAGGCTGGAAGAAATAGCCCAAAGTCCACTCTTTAAAAAAAAAACAAAAAAAACAAACACCTGTGGTTAGCATATACTGTATCTACAACTTGATTTCTCTGTGCTGCAGCAAGAAGATATTCCACATAAAGACGACTTTTTTATTTTCTGCAACAAAGCGTCTTATCTGGTCACACTGAGCCTGGGAAGCTCTTGCTGTTAGCTAGATTCTGAATAAGCAGCTGAGTTTCTGGAGGGAGAGAGATTTATTGCAGTGCCTGTGTGAAGGCTGACAGGCCCTCAGAGCAATGACAGAGCAATAGCCAAAGTCAGATAAAATAATGCTATATCCCTGCTGGAACAGAGACTGGATTTTTATTGGAGATGATTTTATCAGTGATCATCACTATGTGAACCTGCTGCCTTTCCCCATGTACTGTTTATATATGCAAGTGCACAATGGACACAGACCGCTTAATCCTTTTTCCGGGTCCCATGAATTGTGCTCAAACAAAAGCTGCCCTTTGTCTAATGCTGGCCTTACATTTTACTTCGCTACCGAAACCCTTTTATATCAGATCTGCTAACGTTTGCTGACAGGTTGGTTATTGGGAGGGGAAGTGAGTTGTTTTGTTGAGCATGGGAACTATGCAAAATTAATTAAAGCCACCCCCTTGTCTAGATCTATTGGGTATCAACACTTAAGAGACCAGTGGTGTAGCGGTTACGTGTCAGATCTTGATTCTACTCCATCCTTAGTGAAGGAAGGTGATTGGGTAACTATGGACCAATCATTTTGTTTTAGCCTGGCCTGTCTCATAGGGCCAGGCTGTGGGGAAAAAATAGGAGGAAGGACTGCCATTTTGAGTTCCTGTACAAAAGGCGGGATTAAAATAAATTATGGAAATTGATTTAACACATCTCTTAAAAGAGATCCAGATGGTAAAAATATTTAAAAACCTACAAAGGCGAGCACTGAAAACTAGTGAGCATATACACATGCATGTGCAATCTCCTTAGATATATAAACATTAATATATTCAATATTTTTGCCCAGAAAGACATTTTTATGAACAGTACCAATTATTATCTTTTGATATAACTATTCTTGAAAAATAGACACGGAATTACAATTTAAAAAACCTTTAATTGAAAAATTATCAAAACTCTTTTTTGTTCTAATTTTTCAATGATTTTTCCCCCTTCAGGAGTCAGAATATCGTGCATTTGTTCCAGAAAGAGGATAGACTTTGAAGTTCTATGGCCTCCATAGTACCACTAGGATTTCATAAATAAAATTATAATTCTGGTTTACACAACAGTAACAAGAATTAAAAAAATAGGGACACACTAAAGATTTTAGGGAGGCTGTTTATTCTTGTATTTCCAGATGAATCTGAAATCTAGTAAATTCCCAATCTGTTCTGGTTCTCTATGAGAAATTAAAGCTAAAGCCACTTGTTTTTGTACAACTGGGATCTGCTGCCCTTTCCCCTGAATTCCAGCATGAAGTATCACTATTAGTGAGGGCATGCTGCATAAAGGTGCTGTGTGCCAGTTTCCAAAAACAGGGGGAGGGATGTGTTTAAAAAACAAGACAGAGCTAAGGGAGAGGACAGCATAGCCAGAAAAATGCCACCTGAAGTCAGAGGAGTTGGAGTAATGGAAATAGGACTGTTTCTTTAAGGGTTTCCTACTTGAGCAGGAAGTTGGACTAGAAAACCTCCAAGGTCCCTTCAAACTATTATTCTGTTATTCCATGATGGATTGTGATGTGCTTCCATAATGCATATCAGCCACTTTCTCCAGCTGTGCAAAACAGTGAACAGCTGGAATTACGTGCCTCATGAAGCTAATCAAGCCAAGAGCTATAATTGAAATTACTTTTTGGGCAAAGAAATGGCGAGTAGAAAAAAATGTGCTCTTTTAATAAGTTAGCCATAAGTTAGTTACTGTTATTGTGCATATTCTAAAATGACCAAGATTGCAGAGCAAGAGAAACAACAATCAAAATGAATCCTCAAATATACAATAAATATCTGCTTTAATTTCTAATTCTGTTAGAAATCCCTGACAGTTTGAGAATAGCCAAGATTCTCAAGATGCGAGAAACCCTGAAGCTGTTTACCATGTTGACAATAGTATTCCCAGATTAAAATAATCTTCAAATTCATCATTTTCTAATGCTTTTATTCAGTTTGATATTTTTACTTCTCTTATGCCAAATTATTAAACAAAATATGCTTAACTACAAAAAAGAAACATCACTCCTAATTTTTAACATTTATTGTATTTCAGAAAATCTAATAGGAATAATACCGTAGATTTCCAAATAATTTTAATTTTGTTTGTTTTATCACTTGCATCATTATGGATGAGTCCTCAGCTAATGACTGGTAAAATTCACTTAACAATGGCAACAGGGATTGCTGGAATTGTGGTCAGTAAGCAATGCGGTCACGAATTCTGTTCTCAGTTGTGGTCATAAAGTGAGGACTACCTTTTCTTATATTATAAAAACCTAAGGACTTTATATTCCAGGAATGTTTATTTTATCCTGGACTATGTTAAATGGTGATTACACAATAATGTAACATTTCCTCGACCCATCCCCAATTAGATGTAGGTTAAGACATTCCAAACTTAGTTGCATTGTTTGAATAATAGTCAAGAACACTCTTACATATAATATAATAGAAGGGAGGATGCTATGTACATCAGTCATTCACATGTTTTGTTAGCTATCTGAGGTTGGAACAATGTGGTTCAGTTTAATGTGGGGTAGATGAGCTATATGTCCTACACCCAACATAATTACAATAAGATGGTCTCTTTGATTAGACCAGACTATTGGTAAAGGCAAAGTAAGCTTGCCAATTTCACACACTTTCCTATGAGGCAAAATAATCAGAACAATATAGTGTACAAAGAAGATGGTTGGTGCCAGGTTGTATGGGTTAATTATTAGTAGATCAAAAGTTCTTAAACAAAAGAGAACATTTTCAGTAAGAGAGAGCTGATTTAGCAAAACAATTAGATGAGATGTCTAAGAGCATCACTGTTAAAAAAAATCAGGATACTTGATAACACTATTACATTTCATAGCAATAATGCATCAAGAATCAACGCTTTATAATTTTTATTGGTTCACATTCTTAATGCAAGAAAATTTTATGGCTTGTGTTGTAATGACAATCCATCATACAATGTTTATTTTTAATATTCTGATTCTAGTGTTGTGTACTGTAACTGTATTTTGCTCAGATAACTTGAGATAAAAATAATGATAAAAAAGTGAGTGAGTTATAGTTTTCAATAGTCTTTACACGTGCCCTGAAGAATTCAACTGCTACCCAGTTATATTTATATCTACTTTGTCTAAACCTTTTCTTTAAAAAAAAAAAAAGGGCAGCCATGTTTATATAGCTTGTTATATGCCTTTAAGAAAACCATCCTGCAAGATATATTCCTAATGACAAGACCAAAAATTGAGGTTCTACTTAATGCAATTAAGAGTGCTGAACAGGAAAATGAAATATTTTTAGTTCATTTATTGGCAACATTTGTATTTCATGCTAAGTTATAGTGTAGTTCTGATGCCCTCAACCATAAAATAATAGCATCACAGGGCTGGAAGGAACCTTGGAGATCTTCTAATCCACCCCTCTGCCCAAGGCAGGAGTCCTTATACCATACCAGAAAAAAGGTTGCCCAACCAACCAGTCAACCCTTGGTAGCATATTCTATAAACTATATTTAAATAAACCATGGCTTAGTATAATATGTGAACCTAGCCATTTCATTCAACAATTTTCTTCTAGATTCAGTTGGTTAATTCTCTGGCTGGATTCATACTTTGCTGAACATCGTTTGTAGAATAAATCAGATTCATACATCATATAATTACCGTATTTTTCGGAGTATAAGATGCACCTTTTTCCCTAAAAGAGGGTGGAAATATTGGTGCATCTTATAGACCGAATATAGCAATTTTGGCCTCCTGAAGTCCCGCCCTTGCATCCCATTTTTGCGGAAAATGGGCCCATTTTTCTCAAAAATGGGGTGCGCAGAGGGTTTGGGAGGCTTGCAGAGTGTTTCTATAGGCTGGGGGAAGGCAAAAACACCCCTGTTTCTGCGGAAAAAGTGGCAATTTTTCACAAAAACAGTGTCATTTTTGCCTTTCCCCAGTCCACAGAAGTAGTCTGCAGGCTTCCCAAACCCTCTGCACACTCCGTTTTTTTCAAAAACAGGTGAAAAACGGGCCAATTTTTCTCAAAAACAGGATGCGAAGAGGGTTTGGGAGGTTTGCAGAATGCTTCTGTGGGCTGGGGGAAAGCAAAAATGGGCGAAAAACAGGCAGTTTTTCCAAAAAATAGTGTCATTTTTGCCTTCCCCCAGCCTACAGAACCATTCTGAAGGCTTCCCAAACCCTCTGCATGCCCCGGTTTTTGCAAACACAGGTGAAAAATGGGCCCGTTTTGGAAAAAAACAGGGTGCACAGAGGGTTTGGGAGGCCTGCTCCTGGGGCCAGGGAGGACAAAAACGTTTCTTTCTTACTTACCTCTTTGAAATCTTGGTGCGTCTTATACACTGATGTGTCTTGTAGTCCAAAAAATACGGTAAGCCGTAGCTCACAGCTCATAGTTTACACACCATAATGACTAGGTTCATTTAACAGACAGAGATGAATTTAAATAGATGCGAACACAATCTCTAATTTGTCCAAAAGGGCTGAAAATTTTACTTATTAATCTGGTAGTAAGACACATGGAATCACCATTTTAAAATTATTATTTCCGCTTTAGTAAATGTTGTCTCTCCTAGCTGCTATTTAAGGACCCTGTGGATTAGATACTTTCTGAAAATCCATGTTGACGGAATAATTTCCATACACTGTTTAATCAATAAAACATTATTTTCCAATCAAGTATCCGGATCCATTTTAATTTCCTTAAAATTTTTTTAACATTTTTTTATTATTTAATGGCAAACTTTTTTTTTTTTTTTTATTAACAG
>JANHFT010003348.1:100568-137845 GCA_032467955.1 Pseudoxenodon macrops | reverse complement strand
TTGGAGAAATTCTCTTAGGTGGAATATGATGGTTTTATACTTTGTTATTTAGCTACAAAGAGATCAAGAGCTATCTAACTGACCTGTCTTTCATTACATAGTCATGTCTCCTGTGATCTTCAGCCTTCCTGGCTTTCCAAACTTCAATTAAATTCCAAAGGAAGCTATTATGATAGAATTTATCCCACTGGTATTGCTCCTACTATCATTTCTAGATGGAGTCCTGCTCTTAGAAATCATTGGAAAATTATCTAGGCATTTTTTCCTACCTACTATTTGGAAGAAAACTTCAAAAGGCTGTTGGTGCCCAGGACTAGTTGCTAAATCTCATAAAAAGATGAGAGAACATAAGTGTCTCCTTCTAATGTGGAAGCAGGATTATCATAGCTACATCCCTTCAGTTTTCATCTATGAAAATAAAGACTGGATCCCAATTGTCATTGGGTTAATGTGAATAAGATATTCCTTAAGGCAAGTATGTCTCTTGATAAATGTATTTATATGTGTCTTACACATACACACATGTGTATATGCATTCATGACATGCTCATGTGCACACATACACATACACTCATATTTAAATGAACACACCCATAGCTATTACCATTCCCTTTTAAAACCCTGGGAGATTTGGCAAAACTATTTTGAATTAGAGGTAGTTATGCTTAGATATTTAAAACTCAATTAGTCTAGCTCTAAATTATTTACACCTCTCTCTACTGAACAGTTTAGCTAAGTGTAAGTGAATTAGACAGCAGTTCTATGCAATTAAGGACAGGGGGGAAAGCCAAAAACATGGCAAGTGAACTTTCAGGAACGTGAAAAATAGACTCACCAGCTGAGGTCCTTTCATTTGCATGCGTAGGCAATAAAATATCTAGCATGGGGGAAGATTATTATACTAAAAAAGATAGATTGTATAAAGACATAAAAAGCATAGAAGGTTATTTTCCATTTCCAACTCTAATAGTCACCCTGTCCTTATTATTGAACGGCCATTATTTTTTCCTTTTAACAAACTGTAATATTCATTAATGTTAAGCAATCATTGATATTTTAATTTCTAATGTTTCTATTGTAATAATTTCCTTTGCTTTAGTATTGACATCATCAAACTATATTTCAATCATGATCTGCTATTGTCTTTTGTCTTTGTATCATCTCATTGGAAGAAAATTTGGATGCAGCTATTAACAGTATGAGTTCATTGGACTGCATGGTTCTTGCTCATACTACATCTATTCTTTTGGTGGAAGGTTGAGTTTGCATATAACAATTTCCCTTAACACAATTCCTAGTCTTCAAGATCATCACTTGTAGAAAATTCCCACACTTAGCCTTAATCCTGTTTCAATTTGTTTCCTACACCATACTGCTGTTCTAACTTGGATGACACTCCTATTTATATATGTTTCTTTTGCATTAATATGTAAAATAGACACATGCACATACAGAAAGAAATAAACAGCTGCTACCGGTAGTTGCAAAAGCTGATTAACTAATCAAATGTTTAACTCTGATCTCACATTGAGATTTTTGGAAAGCAGATCTAATTTATGTCAAAACCACAAAATTACCATGTAGAAAAGCATCAGTCTGTTGGTGTGCTATGCCCTGAATGTAGAAAACACAATTTATTTTGAAAGTACAGAGTAGAGAAAGAACTTTAATGTTACTGAAGAACAAAAAATAGTTGTCCACATGTTTTCATAGAAGTAAAGCTGCTTTATGTAAGATATACTTATAAATCAGAGATGGGTTTCAGCAGGTTCTGACAAGTTTTAGAGAACCAGTAGTGGAAATTTTAAGTAGTTCAGAGAATCGGTGAATACCACCTTTGGGTGGCCCCACCCCCATCTATTCTCTGCTTCCCGAGTCTCAGCTGATCGGGAGGAAATGGGGATTTGGCAGTAATTTTCCCCTGGAGCAGGGAGGGAATGGATATTTTGCAGTATCCTTCCCTTGCCACGCCCACCAAGCCACGCCACACCCACCAAGCTATGCCTACAGAAACAGTAGTAACATTTTTGAATTCCACCACTGTTATAAATATATTCAAATTCTTTTCTGTTATATACTGTGTTATCTCAACTGATATTAAATGATTAAACACATTTATCGCATTTTAAGGAATTTGCTCATTAAAATTAATGTGATTCTTAAAGTACTAGTATATATTTATTTAGAATTTGTGTGAAAGCTTAAGAAAATTGATCTGCTTTAATAAATAGCAATGAGGTAATACACATAATTTGCAAAGGCAAAAATCTCTCTTTCTGAGAGCAAATTTGGGATTGTGGTTAATGCATCTAGCTAAAAAAACAATCCACTGGATTTAGCATCTAGCTAAAAAAGACAATCCCACTTAGCCATGAAAGTCAGCTGGTGATCTTGGGCCAATTACTTTCTCTTAGCCCTAGGAAAAAAGCAATGACACACCATTTCTGAAAAATCTTGCCAAGAAAATTGCATTGCTTGTCCAGATAGTCTTGTGCAATCAGACAGATTTGAACAGAAGAAAAAAATATCTATCCTGCTATTATTCATATTCATAGCATAGCATGCATGCCAGTTTTCTTGAAATAATCCACCTTCCAGTTTATTAGCATTACACCACCCCCACCCCTTTTCTAATAAATTTTAATAGTATTTCTTGCCAATGTTAAATAGCAACTGTGCTCTACAAATTCCCTTTGGTTTACCACTTTACAGTAATGGGGCCAGAATTGAACTATATCCATAATTAAGATCAGTAGGTTTTATAAACACACCATAATAATGACAGGAAGACCCAGTGTATCTCTTGGCTGTAAACCTTTTTACCTAGAAGAGTCAATCAGCTTATACTCTTGAGGTACACAATTATAATACCATCTGTTTGATGAGACTTTTAGTGCTTAATTCCTAGAAAGACAAGGCTTGGACAAAAGCAGTTTGGAAATTTGAGGTCAGTCTTTGTGAAAATAACATCAATTAAATCTGAATGGATTGTTCAAAATTGGAGCACCTGTTACTCTCATTATAGGGAACATGATTGAGAGAGAGGAAATCTACATTTCCTTTACATATAGGAAACTTTTATAGGAAAATAATAACTTTTGAATAAGTATTTTTCTTTTTTATGTAAGCTTCCAGTATTATTCCTTATTTGGTATTTAGAAACACTGAGATTATCATTTAAATTAAATACATGTAAATGCTAATCAGATCTTAATTAACTGCATTATGACAAGTTAAACAAGAAGATATTTGTTTTGTTTAGTTGTGTTCAGAATTTTAGCTTATCCCAAAACGGTCCTATGAATGAAATGTATAGTGGGAGATCTAATATTTATTTACTAAATTGATATTTAATTTAATTTTGGTGCTACCAAGTTCCAGAGACATTCTAAGTGGTCATAGTAAAACAAAACAAAACACAAATACAATAAGGTAAATAAGTAATACAATATAGGAAATAACAAAATGGCAATCAAGTCAACTAATACTAATGCATAGTATTACATGCATTAGAGGTATTAAACTTTTATAACAAGAATGATTCCATCTACCCATTCCCAGTTTTCTTCAAATTTCCCATCATACTTTGCTTTGCTTCCATCTCTTTCTTGTTTCTTTCTAGGTTGCAAAATTGGTCTGGTGGGGTCTATGACTAATTTAATCAGGCATATTGGTTAAGTAGTTTGATTTGTTATTAATGGAGGACATTTTCCCATGTTTGTCATCTGATCTGATACTATTCAGAAAGTAAAAAAATCATTGCAGATTGCCTGGGTTATATGTTACTATACAGTAGAGAGAGAGATTATCTTGTTATTTTTTAAAAATTACTAGTTCGGAAAAGAGATTTAGAACCTTTGAAGTCTATATTTAATTTGCTTCTCATTTATATGGTTTCTTCAAGCTATAAAAGAAATAAATAGCAGCTTCTTTACTGTATTTAGCATAGGCATTTAATTTTTTTTAAAGCCACCACTACCTCTTGTATTTGCATAATGGAGAAATTAAGTGAGGATTTTTGCTTAGAAGGAAAGATGAATCTATATTTTACTTAACACTTCTAGTACAGTAAGTTTTAATTATTCCAGGAAGCATTCAAATGTAAATACTGAATATATGAGTGTGATAGGACATACTACAGAACAAGGTTGAAGATTATATCATGTTCCTTCACTAGAACAAGGAAAATCAACTTTGTTGGTCTCAAAGGCTAGAGTGTCGACATGTGTGCATGTCTCTTTACACTAATATGTCTATGTAAATCTTCTTCTGTAAATCTTTTCAAGTGATATATTATTATTATTACGATTCATCACACTTTCAGCCAGGTGTTCATATTGGATTTTGGAATTTTTATCCATCTATCGAGGCCTTCTAAAAGACTTGGGAGGGACTCATGTTGGTGTTTCATGCTGTTAGAGATATTGTTGCAGGATGTAAATGATCCCAAGTAAAGCTTCCTTTTGCAATTGACTGATAGTGAATTTGTCAATCCTGAAGGTGTTCAAGTGGTGCTCCAATTGTTTTGGGACTGCACCCAAGCACCTATTACTATTGGTATTTTTTACTTTCTTTTGCCATAGTCACTGTACTTCTATTTCCAGATCTTTGTTATTTTGTTATCTTGTCCAGTCCTTTATCTTCTATTCTGCTGTCTCCAGGAATTGCCAAATCCACTATTACTATTATCTTTGAGATGATATTAGAGGAGAATGACGTATTGTTCCAAGAAAATCTAACAAAAGCCACTGTTGTACAAACTTTTAAGTATTCCAAAGACCTATATTTGCCATCTAGGTATAAAGTGGGTTATTTGTGATATAAACAATGACTTTTCTACAATCCTGTTGATTAAGTTGATTCTTAATTTGTTTTATTTCTGGGAGAAATCTATTTTATCATTCAGAAAGCTAAATGCTACAATGTTAAAAAATAAAATTTGCCTCTTGTTCAATTGTTTGACTTCTTGGTTTGTGACCACAATGCGGAACTGAATTGATAGTATTTGTTGTTTGTTTCTTTTTTAAACAGTTTTGGATGTGCTCTGAATAGAATAGGAAAGATCTGTAGGAGTGTAACTAGTTGCTTGTATCATTACGACTTTTATTGATATTGTTTCCTGATTGCTTATTTGTACCCTATAACTATCACTTTGTGTATCTTATCTTATGATTCCTGATGAATACCTTATCTTTTTATATACATTGAGAGTATATGCACCAAAGAAAAAATCCTTGTGTGTCCAATAACACTTGGCCAATAAAGAATTCTATTCTATTCTATTCTATTCTATTCTATTCTATTCTATTCTATTCTATTCTATTCTATTCTACTGTAAGATTCTATACCATTGGTATCTAATACCAGACAAATTGTCAAGAATATGTATAAAGGCATTTCAAATGAATGATGGAAGTGTAAATGTAAAGAAGAAACTTTTTATGATTTATGGAGGATATGTGACAAAGCAAAAAAATATTGGAGCAGGATTTATATCTTAATACAGAAGATTATTTAAGTGAACATAAAGATAAAACCAGAGACTTTTCTTAGATTTAATGGATAAAGAAAACGGAAACAAATTGGAACTGTGATGTTATATATGTTGATGACAGCAAGAATACTTTGTGCACAAAAATGGAAAGATACTTTGACTAATGACTGAAAAAGTTGATGGAGTTAGCAGAGATGGCTAAATTGATTGCTTTGATTAAAGAAAAGAACACAATTAATTTTGTTTCTATTTGGAAGCCGCTTTTGGACTTTGTGCTTGAGCTGGGGGAAAAAAGAAATGTTGATTTTGGGTTTTGCTTATTAGGTACGTTTCCTGTTATAGAAATCTGAGGTTTCATGTTATTATTTTATTCTACTGCCTCAAAAGGAGTCAGAAGTCAATGTTTTTCTTTCCCTTTTTCCTCTACACTTTTTTCTCTATCTCTTTCCCTTCCTTATTTTCCCCTTATTTTTATTTTCTTTGTACGTCTGTATTTTATATTTTGTTACACTAATAAAATACTAAAAAGAAAGACGAAAGCATGCAATATTGCAAGTAGATAAATGAATACCAGGATATGCGGTGGTTCAGTGGCTAAGACGCTGAGCTGGTCGATCAGAAAGATTGCCAGTATGGCAGTTCAAATCCCTAGCACCGCATAATGGAATGAGCTCTTGTTAGTTGTCCCATCTTCTGCCAACCTAGCAGTTTGAAAGCATGTAAAAATGCAAGTAAAAAATTAGGGACCACCTTTGATGGTGTTCTATGCCTCTTCGGCATTTAGTCATGCCAGCCACATGACCATGGAGATGCCTTTGGACAGCGCTGGCTCTTTGGCTTTGAAACAGAGATGAGCACTGCCTTCTAGAGTCAGGAACAACTAGCACATATGTGCAAGGGGAACCTTTACCTTTACTAAATGGAATAAACAGGGCCCAGCATAAAATAAGGGACTTAGAAATAGCTCCATCTCATTACTATTAAGCCAGGGTCCTAGATCGAGATCCAGAATTAGATTTTCTTTTGTTTACTTTAAACATCTGGCAACTTCACACAAAAGAAAAGTTGACAAAGTAATTCATCCTTGTATTTAAAGGAAAACACTCCTTAAACAGCAGGTAATAATAACAATTTGAGGTACTGTAATTAAACAAACCACAAAACCCATGAATTTCCCCTGGAGGCAACTATTTTTAAACATTTTTTTTTCATATAGGATTGTGAGAATATAAAGTGCCATCTCTATATTCGTTTCCTAATTTTTTGTTGGGACGTTACTTCCTGTCGCAATAAGCCGTTGAGTATGAACAAAAATAAAATCCTGTCTCTCTGTGCCACTTAAGGTTGCAATCCTGTACGTGTATATAACTCGTATTGAAAAAAGAAACACCCTTTTTAGTAGGCATCGATAGGATTTATCGATTGCTTGACATTCAAAAGGAAGTTATTAGAAGCGTAATACTTGTAACGTGTATCTGTGTACATAAATATCTGTGTTCATAATGAGCCTATGTGTGCAGACAGCCAACTGGTTTTGTGCCATCATTTTTGACTCCTAATGATCACATAGATATTCTCCATTGACAGATAAATAGAGGTAGTAAAGATATAAAACAATTGTTAAAAACAACCGGAGGGACAATGCCATGCATTTTGAAATGAGCCTTTACTCATTTCAATGAACAATCTGTGTATTTAGTAGAGAATATCAATTATTTCACGGCACAGCAGTCTTTAAAAACAAATGTTTTACAAAGGAAACTTTTCCTGCCTATCCCAACGTTTTCCTTTTCTTTTTGGCTTAATATTGAATATCTCTTATCTTTTTCTGAGTTAAGGTCCCAAGCCTGCTGCTGGCCCATTTCTTTCCTCCAGCTTCTGAAATTCAAAACACAGTTTACTTGAAAGCAACTCCTGCTAAAAAGAATCAGAAAGAAGCAATTAGTCACATAACAAATCAGCAGTGATCCTGCTCATTTGGATAAGGTTGGCCTAAGAGAAATCTTCTGCACTTTATAAGTGACCCCGGTTTTGAAAAGTTATCTACAAATACCCAGTTAGCATTGCTCTGCAAAGCTGTGGTTCTTGTTTTTGTTGTGGAAAAGTGATGGAGAAGAATCAACAGGAATGCTTTTAAGACCTGAATGAACGGATGCCTGCAGTTTCTATAATATTATGTGTGTCTGCCTGCCTCTCCGTCCGTCCGTCCATCTGCCTCTATCCACCTTGAGACTTTATGCCCCATTTTTATCATCAGCCAATTAGTGAACCCTGGAGGATATTTTGGGTCAAGCTACAGCAAGTGCCTTGAATCCTCATTAACACTAATTAGCACTTGGCAGGTTAATTGGTGGTGAAACTCATCTTTTTTTAATTACTCCAACAAATAGAGAGTGGGGACCCTGTGGTCAGGATTGAATTATTCTGTTTGTTTTGATGCTCTTCCTCTGAATGCGTCAAGACAGATGTTGCTTGCCCAGGCTATAGGGATCCTTGGCTTTGGGGGAAGGAAAGGAATGGGTCTATAAGACAAAACAAAACAAAATCTTTTTACAGCTGTTAATTGGAAACTTGGGTGATGCTCTGGAATTATTATTCCCACACCACTCTCTTTCTTTGATGAGATTGGAAGGATTCATCATCCGGACATAGAAAATCATTATTAAAAGTGAAATTTCCCAGTGTTTTTCCTCTTTGGGACTCCATTATATTTCATAAGCTATAGAAACAAAGATAACTATTTCCTTGAGCCAGATTTATTTCCTAGTGGATATCAGAACCATGTAGCATATACCATGTCCATGTAGTTGTCTAGCCAGCAATACAGAAGAGGTATGCATTCTTCCAAAAAAAATTCTTTTTTACAATTAAAAAATAATCTTGATAAGGGCTAAATGCAATATCCACACAGAAAATTGCAATTTTCAAAAATATTTTGTAGACAAGGAAGATGTTTTCTAGATTGTTTTAAAGCTCTTTGACCCCTCTGGGTTTTTAAAAAAGAAATTCCTGTAATTCTGCTCTCTTGTTTATGTAAAAACTAGTTTGGGGTTGAGGTTTGTCATGTAGAGAAAATAGCAACATGTACTAGAGGGTATCTTGAGGACTTTTGATGGATCAAGTGACTCTTTTGTGACATTTTATTGAGACTTGACTGGATATTGTGTATCCGTTCAGTAAGGCTTTATGAATCACTGTCCACAAGCTGTCCATTATTCACCATCTTCCATGATGCCCAAGGGGAAGACGCTTGTATGGCTACACAGGAATAGAATAGAATAGAATAGAATAGAATAGAATAGAATAGAATAGAATAGAATAGAATAATTTGCATAATTTGGTGACTGATTTAATGGCAAGAAGGGGACTTTAAATGCTGTTTTATACTGCACTCCTGCAAAACATATTTATTCGTACATGCTTTATGCAGGTTTCTGGACTTATGTTTTATGTTATTTGTGAGAAAATTGCAGCTACAGTTTATATAGTGTACTGTGAGCGTATTAATGAATTTGTTGGTTTTTCTACTGGAAAAAAAAATGCTATGGATTTAATCAGGGCCATTTTCCTGACATGAATTGTTTAGAGTACTTCTCTATTGTGTTTATTGTTAGTTTAATGGAGAGAGAAAATTATCTATTTGAGCCAGGAAGGAAACAGAAGAACAGAGTTATCCTGTTGAGCCTCTTGGCAAAAAGCTGAAAAGGGGGTGGGGGTGGGTGCTAATGGAGGTCGGTGGGAGCGTGCTACGGGGCATTCAAAACCCAAGCGTGAAATATATCTCTAGACCTCGGTGGTTGCAAAACGCGCCCCGTGAACTGTTCTCCGCCCCCAGCAAACCTCTTCTCCCTGTCCGCGTGCTTGGTGGGAATTTGCTTTTTTCCTTGTAAAGTTACAGCCTGGGGTGGGGTGTGTATTGGATTCTTCTACTACATTCACTTCCTTTCAGTTCCCGGGCGAAATCCCGGTATTGCGAGATAATATCGGATTGGTAAACGTTTAACGAGCTTGAGCGGGAGAGACCCCCGCGCCGCTTCCTTTTCCTAAATAGGCCTAGTTGAATAGCGCGGCGCAGGGTGAAGTCTAAGAATATCTGGCGATGAATATGTAACGCCGTCTAAAGTAGACGTGCCCGAGGTCTTCGGCGTGAATGGAGGAGGAGGGAGAGGGAGAGGGGGAGAAGAAGAAAAATAAGGGGTGGTAACCGGAGCCATCCTTTATCCTGGGCACCGAAGACTTTTAAAATGCATGCTTACGTTTTAAAAAAAAAAACACCACCAACGCGTCGGGGTTTTGATTTGCTTGAATTGGGGTGTGTGTGGTGGGGAGGTGAAGCGACGAGCTACCGAGAGCTGAGCGCCCCCCCCTTGAAACGGAGGAGAGGGAGGAGGGCATCCGAAGCGCGTGTAGCCGAGGAGGGCAGGCCGATTGCTGACTTAAGCGAGGCCGAGGCGGCGGTGGGTCATGCGGCTCAACCGGGGCGGGGCACTGGGAAAAAGTGCTGCATTTCGAAGGTTCCATGGCGTTGTTGCGGCGTTTGTAGGCCCCAGCGCAAACGTGCCTCTGGCGACGGTTTGAGCGCTCCGTCGCCCAAACGCCTCGCCGCCCAATGGCTAGGCGTGTGTGTGTGTGTCGCCCATTCGGCGTTTCCTCCCTTTCCCAGCATTCCACTGCAGCAAAGGCAACGTGGTTTTTCTTTGGGTTGCGAGCATGTGATTTTCCTGAAGTCGCTCCGAAGCCTTGCTTTTTGGGGACTCCCCTTTTCCGGGTGTGTCGTATAGCCCGCCTGTTTTGCGCTCTTGGGGGAAAGTTTTTAAAGCCCCTTCGGATAGCTGTCGCGACTTGTAGCGATAAGGAAGCCTATGCCTAGGACGGAAGGCAGAAAAATAGGCCTCTCTGCACCTGTATGGTTCCTGTAATGTATTGCCATATATTTATGAAAAGGGCGCTTCCCCTCACGCCTAACGTCGTGCACACCGATGGTGCAAGAAGGTCCCTAAAGTATGTGGGGCAAAGGTCTTTCAAATGTCCACGTGTGCTTATTCCTTTCTACTGTAGTTTATTGAGTGCAGATGGGCTTTTTTGTAGTAGTAGTAGGCATATAGGCCTTCAGTTTCATCGCTGAAATCTGATCTAAGTTTATCCTGGGAGGAGACTGAAAAAAGAGAATCGTTCATTTCCTTAACTAAATTGACTTTGGGGATGACAACTTTGTCTCCCTTGTGTGATGTAAATATATAGCATTAACAAAATTAAAAACAGTACTGCTTTGTTGGACAAAATTGGAAAGCTATGTGGTACATTTTTTTTTGCAAACATATGGTTTCAAGTGAGATAAAAGATTTAATATAACTATAGGTTGGTACTTATGAATTTGAAATGTAATCTTTTTGGCTTTTTGAGTAGAAAGTAAAGGGCTATTTAGGAGACAAATAATTTGTCAAACCCTCATGGTAGTTTAAATAGCTTATGAATATTGATTATTGTTTATTGATGGATGTGTGCATATGTAGTCTAGTATGAATTATTCAATTTCATTGATGCATGATTGCACACCATCTGTTTTCTCCCTTCAAAATTGGAGAAAATACATTTACATTTTATAACAGCACAATGTTAAAATGGCTTTAAAAATTACAGGAATTAGTGTACTTAAGTGTTCATCTGACACAGTAAAACTGGAAGAAATGTCATACCATGTTTCTCTGAAAATAAGACCTCCCTGAATAATAAGCCCAATCAGGCTTTTGAACACATGCGCTAAATAAACTCCCCCAAAAATAAGCCCTTCCCAAAACACAGCAGCAACCACTCTCACCGCCTCCTGCACTTCAAAAATAACAAGACTTCCCCGAAAATAAGGCCAAACACTTATTTCGGGGCTCAAAAGAAAATTATTTTTGGGAAAACACGATAGTATTGAGCCAGTTTAATCTGTTTAGCAGAACAAGTGAGACCCAGGTTCAGGTTGACCCCCAAGCCATAGAAACTAGATAATTCACTTTCAGTTCCACCAACCTCATAGGGTTGCTGTTTGGAGAAATAAAATGGAGATCTCCACAATATTATTGTAGCTTTTGGAGGAAAGACAGAATATCAAGCAAATAAAGTACACTGTTCTGTATCCTGTTTACAGGAATGCAGAGATAGGAGATAACTTGGCGTGTTGAGCAACTCATGTAAATGTTGGCTTTAATTGGAAATTATTTGTTTTAGTTTTAGTTTTATCTCTCATTATTTTTTTCTTGTCATCCTAAATGCTTCTACCTGTTTTCCCCACAATAATCCTGTAAGAAAGAGAGTAATGGCCCAAAGTCATTCAGTTGGCTTTTGCGCCTGAGAGAGAACTAGAACTCATAGTCTCCTGATTTTTAACTCTGCATCTGTTCCTACAACAAATATTTAAGTTCTTTGTGGGCATTTTTGTTGAAAAGTACATGTTGCTGATTATGAGAGCACATAGTTAAAACAAAGTGCAATACTATTGAAAAACACTTTTTCTCTTAAATAAGAAATATATGTTTCCTTTCTTTTTTTATCTATGCTAGGTTCTTTGGGATTCTATAAGCAAAATATGAAGAAATCTTGTTTTAAGATATTTTTTTGAGTTGATTAGGCTTCAAACGTTTAAAGGGAATAATGGAAACCTGTTCTATCATCACTGCCAATTTATATATCCATGGATAGTTATGTACCCTTGGATAGTTATAGCAACCCACTTTCCTTATTCCTTTCCTTCTTTGTCTGATATAGAGTACTCCCAGTACAGCTAATTTAACAATAGAGAGAAAAGAAACATGGGTGTGCTCATACATTCCCAGATTGGATTAAGCAATTGCAGATTACCAGCATGGATTAAGTGGATTAAATTGATACAGCTAACAAGAACAGTTTTTTAAAGAAAAACTTGCTGTGTTATGCTATTTGTTTGCTAAAGATGTACATGGGCAAATGTGATGGGAACATTTATATTTGTGTGATACTCAATACCAAAGGTGTTTATTGCATAAGAGTTTATTGTTACACTACAAATGTATGTGTGTGTTATGAGAAAGCATACAATATTGAAATTTTACTTGATATGAGAAATGTTTATCAAAGTGGATTGTTGATAAAAGGAGACACCCAATCTGATATCAGAGCTAAATTGTATATCTATTGTTGAGATACAATGTCCTAATAGAATACTGGACTGAAAGTATTGGAAGTGGTGATAGAGATCTTCTAGGTCCGTTACTGCAACATCTGACAGATGGCCATCAAGCCTTCATTTAAATACCTGCAGTGAAGGAAAGTTTCCTACCTCCTGAGGCAGTTTGATTTTGTTGAAATTAAGAAATTAAAATATGATACAGTAGATGTTTATTCAATGTTTTTTAGAAGAACTGAAGTCACCTAAGGGGAAAAATTATCTTGAGATCTGTTTGATCATTTATTCCTAATGCCTTCACTAACTGCATTAATATAGCATGTATAAAAACAGCTTAATTTCTCACTATATGTGACAGAAGTCTTTTCAACATGCATACATTACAGTAGTCTTTCATCAAGGCCCTGCTTAATTTCAACAACATTGCTGCTTCATTCTCAAGCTATGCCCTGGTTCATGTGTTATATACTAAACCTTGTAATTCTTTGACTAGGGGTATCAATACTGTATGGATTCAGCCAATTAAAGAAACTGACTAAATCTAATGCATGTACTCAAAATAACACCAAATCACGGTTTGATGCAGCAGTTAGCTTTGCGTGCATGTTTTTTATATTTTCCCTTTGGTGATTTATTCTGTATAATTTCCTCTTAAATCTAATGTCCCTGTTAATACAAAATTAGAAACTAATGAATACTAGGAAAGAATGAGTTTCCTAAAAGTCAGTGTGATATAGTAGTTAGAGTACTTATTTAGGCCTGCATTTTGGCCTGCCAGTGGGTTAGAAACCAGATTCAGGTTCCATTCAGTTTATTGTTCACTAACATGTTAAAGTTCATCTTTGCCTTGACCTAAAACAACAAAGTTAAAAAGTTCTATTTATGTAGTTACTTACCAAGCACATCTAAATTATATTAAAGTAATCAAAATACCTTTACAATCCCCAAGGCATGTCACAACTTTTGAGCACCCCTAATGTTTGGAAATTGAAAGTTGAAAAATTAGACACGCCCTAGAGCTTGCATGACTTATAAAAATAATACAGGTAGTCCTTGACTTAAGACCACAATTATGCCCAAAATTTCCATTTGTTAAGTTAGTTGTGCCCCATTTTATGATCTTTTTGGGCATAGTTGTTAAGTGAATCACTGCAGTTGTTAGGTGAATCATGTAGCTGTTAATATACTTGGCTTCACCCATTGACGTGGCTTGTCAGAAGTCAGCTGGGAAGGTTACAAGTGGTGATCACATGACTACGAGACACTGCAATTGTCATAAACGCACACCAATTGCCAAGTGTCTGAAGTTTGACAATGTCCCTAAGTGTGAAAACAGGTCATGAGGCATTTTTTAGTACAGTTGTAACTTTGAACAGTGACTAAACATATGGTTCTTTAATCAAGGACTACCTATATTGGAGCTAGAGGGTGGGAAGAGATATCTAGTGTACACTGGAGAAAAGGCTGGATATATGGTAAATATAAAGAACATCTGGAGTTTTTTTTACTTCCAAAGCATTGATTTTTGTCTGATTTCAGCACAATCTCCAATTCAATCTTACAGGCTTGCAGTAACAACTGATCAAAGTTACACTAATGGCTATTTGGCAATGAATTCCATTGACTGAATAAGTAAAATTAGGGTGCATAATTTATATTGTAGATACTAAAAGAGGTGGATATCTCTGACAAGCCTACACTAGAATATCTTTTGCCTTATGTTTCTTGAAGAGAAATGTTATATTAGAGCCCTCTTCATTAAATAAATATGAAAAAATACACAAATTTCTTTATTGCAGGTTAATTATGCCAATTGTTAAAATATCCTTCGTGCACTGTTTTAGAGGTGGTCCTTATCTGATGATGGTTCATTCAATGACTGACATTACAATAATGCTGAAAAAAGTGACACGCTGTTCTTGCATAGAAACAGGGAGGTAATTGGGAAGAGTGCTGGTGTAGATGTCTTGTGGTGGGAAACTGGAGGTAACGGGAAGAAAGTTCTCATCATCTGCTGTGCATCTGAATGGACTTGTTTATAGCCAACTCAAGGTCAACCATCCAGGCATACCAGATAGATGGACTCCATCTGAAGAGGCACCCCACATGACACCGTAGGGGTCTGGGTTATTGGACATTTAGCCAGGGTCCTTGGGGAGAGGGATTTTCGAATGCTTTCATTATGTAATTTTTCGTGCCTTGAGCCTCAGTTCTTGCTTTCATTTGGTTGCTATCAGTTCATATTCAATAAAAGTGCCTTTCTCTATAAACATGGAGTTTGGGTTTTCCTTTATTGGATATTGAATGGAGGCACGCCTGACAGGAAGAATATTATGGTACAATTATTATTGAGAAGAAACTAGGCCTTTTTTTAATGCTTATAAAGCTCCAGGTGCTGAATAATCTTTCCCCCTTTAATAGGATAAAGTTCCCTTTCAGAAGATGGGCATGTTGTTTCAATTTGCCTGAATCTGTTTGCTATGATTATGCAACAGAAAAAATGAGAATTGAAGAATAGTTGAAGGGGTCCTTGTTACTCTCTGAGCTTGGTTAGCCTAGCACTGATAATGTTACCTAGTTTTTTGCAAGAAAAACAACAACTCTGAGCTGCAGATGTTTTCCTTTATTGGAAATGCAGTTGCTTCAATTTCTAACTCATAACTCAGTTTTGAAAGAAAGGTAACAATATCATATCATTGTCATTCATGTTTAAATGATCCATGTTTAAATGATCCAGCATTCTGCTGTTGCCCTTTAAAGAAAAAAAAAACCCCAACCTATGAATTAGTATAATAGCCAATAAAACAACAGGTTGCTAGTGGTGGGAGTGAATTGAAAGAAAGATGGGATTGATAGAGTTAACAATATACTGCTGTCTGCCTGGTATGTACATTTATTTCTGTTTTCAAATTCTTTAATTTAGGGAAAATTTATAGTTTGTAATGCATGAATTTACTTTCACGATTTGAAGCAATTTTTAGGCAAGTTGCCAAATGTGTAAAAATAAAAACCTATTGTGCTTGTGCATTAAGAAGAAGGTTTAGAAGTAAAAGCCAGAATAGTCTTTTTCAGTATTTGGTTACTGATTATGAGCTATTTGTATCTGTTGTTGCTGGGGTTAGCTTTTTGTGCAGTAGGGATGTTTAAAATATTTAATTCCTTTTAAGGAGTCATATTTAGGCTAGTTTTTCTGCAAGCTAGGTGATAAATATCATTTATCCAGCTACTTAGAACAGAAAGTAAGGGAATGAGGTTCTTCACATTGTTTTGATGATGGAACACTGAAAATATTTTGAATTATGATCATAATAGAACCCTTTTGGAATGTACTGATTGAAGGTTTTGTTCCAAGTTTGGAACTAATCATTTCCCCCTCATACTTGTTAACTGCAGTTTCATCTACTTTTGATACAAAGATGATGCTTCTGAAAAAAATAGTTTTATATTATTATCTTTTTAATTCATTGTGTAAGTAAACAGTTTTTGGCTTAAGGCCAGATATACTTCAAAGTTTGGAGTGATTCATATAAGAGTTTTTTATATGTTGCTGTTTTTGCAAAGGCTTTTGAGGTATGTAAAAAACTGATAATACCTGTTCTACATTTTTCTTAGTTCTTGTTTTATTAAATATAAAAGTATATATTTAAATTATTGAGTAACATTTAGTCTTCTGGAATATATGAGAAAGACTATATAATAAATCCCATATTTTAAATGCTTCCCTAATTGATTGATCCATGAAATGCTCATAACATTCTAATTTAATTTGTTTTAAATATTTTAAATGAGTTGATTTTTTTTAGTGCAATCAACAGGAAGAATAAAATTGCTTAAATATTTGACACAAGTTCAGAATCAAATGTCATTTCTCTTTCATTTTCCCCTTAACTTTCAGATTAATTTTAGATATTTTCTTTGGGCATTGCTTGTTCGTGAAAAATTGAATAAAGTAATTTTAAATGAAAAGATTAATAGGATATTGCTTAGGGGGGTTGTATTCCCCCCCCCCAAATTATTACATAATTTATTTCTTAATTTACACCCTTCTATTTCTGTTGTATTTTTTATTTTGTTTTTAGAGTAAAACTGGCTTAACATTTGTATGCCAAGTTATGCATATGCATATAATGCGTATGCATATAAAAAGCAGAAGAATGTGATTACAGCTGGTATATTGAAGTTGTGATTCTTATAAAAGAAAAGGCTTTATGGACATTCCATGCTTTCAAGAAGAATTTAAAGACTGCATAGCTGTTCTGATGAGAGATTTTAAGAATTAAAAGGAAACAATAGGTAGTTGTAGAGAACCAGAGATTTTTGGTAAAGTTGCAGGTATAAACAGTTGGGTATAAGAAGAATATACTATGTTGAAATACTAAGTTTACTGTAGCATGATAAACCTTTATAAATTTTTATAAAATGATTAAAAAAATATATATAGTGCAGAGTAGTTGTTTTAACACTTGCTAATCCTTTGATCGGAATCCAGGCTTTTCTGATTTTTTAGTTTACTAAACATTCCATTTGCAACAGAATTAATTTGCTAACTTGGAATGTATAATATCTAATAATTAAACTGAGAAATAGTAGTAAATACCTATTTTTAAAATGATCAGTGCTTGTGATTAATTAATGCATGTTAAAAAAGCCAATATTTAGAATTTTTAAAAAAAGGAAAAGAAGCACTTGTGGTCTCCTTGTCACTTTCCTACAGGCATATGATTGACTATGGTGGGAGCAGAACACTGGACAACATAAGTTTAAATATGAAGCTGCATAATTTTGACATTTGGGAAACAACTGTGAAACAATTGCAAATTAACTGTGATTTAATAATCTGAGTATTTAAATAATCTTTCCTTGTCAATGCAGAGATAATAGTTGGATAGAAACTAGGATCTAAAAATCACTTTTGAATAAATTTATTAGCTCGGCCTTGGGTTGCTGGAAATAATACTTATTTCTGTAGAAGAATATAGGACAACACTATCAAGGAAGAAAGAATTAAACTGCAACCACTTTCAAGATTTATTGAAAGCTTTCTTATTCTGTGGTAGTTTATTGGCTGATTTTGTAATGAATATGCTTAAAGGTACTTTCAATCAGAAGACATTTTTTATTTAGTAATGCCTAAACATTATAATGTTAATAAATAAAGCCAGGCATACATAATGCATTTTCTTGAGGTAGAAAATTAGTTTAGATCACTAAAGGTTTTTGTGGAAATCAATATTTAGCATGTATAGTATAGTATTTCAGTTTTCAAATTTTTTCTGAAAACATCTTAAAACATTTCTCCTGGGTTTTCAAATTCATGGAAAGTTTACGCTTTTATTGGGCTGGGCTAGGGATCAGAAGAAGGGACAGAACTTGCATTTTTATATTAAATTTGGAAATAGATCCTTGCCACCACTAGCACTCTGCTTAGGTTTAGGTATTCAATGCAGAAGAGAGATTTTTGTCAACCCTTTTTTAACATCTTTTTGTTTTACATACAATTCTATTGCCTATGACCATGAAATCCACTATTTAAATATATAGCTGGACTAGCTGTAGTTGAAAGATTAATAATCATGGATACCACTCATTTTGTTTTCTCAAACTGGTTGCTAATTGGATTGTTGTGCAGTATGTGATAAGTTGTAAATTTATAAATTAAAAGGTTGCACACAAAATGTTCCCATATAAAACAGTTTTGGAGTGGTTTCCACTAGAACTGAAACTTAATATTTTGTTTCAGATATAGACTAGAAGACTCTGGTTTAAAGAATTCAAAATAAGTGGCAAAGAGCTAAATAAAATTTTCAACCAAGAAAGTTATAAAACAAAGGTTAAGACAAATTTGGAATTTTTAAACTTACTATGAGATTTTGGAGTGGCATAAAACAGCCTTTCATGGAAACCAGAATTATTTTGTCTGCTATATGTCCCAACACAGGGATCGACAACCTTAAACAGTCCAAGAGCCATTTGGACCTGTTTCCCACAGAAAAGAAAACACCGGGAGCCACAGAACCCTTCCTGTGCCTGACTATTTCTTGAGTGGCCACAAAACTAGCATATATAGTTGAATTAAACATTCTGTTTTTTTCTGAAACTTTCCTTGGATTTATCCATGGTTGGCCTACCTGGGGTCGAAAACCTCAACAAATCATGTGCCAGCAGGTGTCGCACATTGGCGGTTGTGATGTCTATTTTTAGCGACGGAGCCGCAGCAGAGAGGTGAAAGAGCCACATGTTGCTGACCCCTGTCCTAACAGTTTGATTTTAGTTGGATCCTACAAGGGACTGAAATCCAAGGAGGAAAAAGCCCTGCCTTTATTTTTTTATTAGAATTGGGATGTACGACATGATGCAACATGGCAACATTTGAAATACTGAAGAATGGGGCCAGAAAGTAGTAGCCCTTATAAGACAGTATCATTAATGATTTCAGCTTCTATGGATTGACTGTGTTTAAAGGATTTTATGAAGGAATGACAGATGAAACAAATTTTGCTTGATGCAGAAAAATTGGAATTAGAAACATTGGATTAAAATATGGATCACAAGACAGAGATGGTATTTAAAGTAGAAATACAAATAATAGACCAAGAGAATGATTTGAGTAGAATTTACTACTGGATTTGCAAAAAACCAACCAACCAACCAACACAAACCCTGGCTGAAATAAAAATTAAAGGGGAAATGCAAATGATAAATTAAGGAATAATAGGTAATGTTTATATTGGATTTACAAAAGAGTTTTATTAAAGGGTTGAAGAAGTCTGTGCAATGGGACAAAAATAATTTAAAGGATATTAAATACTACAAAGTTGGTTTATTTGATGAAGTTTAAAATAAGATTTTTTTAAATGAAATTCTGGCAACTCTTTATAGGCTTGCTTTGACACCAAATTCGTAAAATTAATGTTCTTTGGATTTGCTTATAGATAAGGGATGGGATTATGGGAAGAATAGAGATTTGTTGATAATCTTGAAGAGCTACCAAACAACTTGTGATGAAGGTTGAAAGTCATTTTTTCTTTATTTCTTTGCCTTTCCCTTTTTACCCCTTTTTCTTGTTTGGTTGTTGCTTACATATGACTCGTCCAAAATAGTTGAGCAAAACCTCTTAAGTTTACTTTGGTGTAAACTTTTATTTAATTAAAACTAATTACTTAATGAGTAATCTTTGGTAAAGTTACCATGAAGTGAGATGTGTGGCTAATACATTTTACAAATAAATCAGCTGTATAGCTTAGTTGTCTGTAAAATTGACAAGTATGATTTGTTAGCATAAATGTCTGATTTTGAGCAAAAAGGTTTTAGGAATTTTTTTTTTAAAGCTAGCAGCAAAATAATTTTGCAGTCTCCATGTTTCACAAAAGAGTAAATTGTTTTGATCTTACCAGCCATGCTCCATGTGGTCTTCCAAGGTAAATATTTTTTGACTGCATCTCAGTTCGTAAAAGATTTCCCCCTTACTAAACCAAACAACAACTGAACTCTTAACCAAATCAGTTCTCTCAATATCTCCCTTTTTTGCTTAGGATTTCCAGTTGCAAACAATAAATTCATCTTTCCGTATCCATCTCTTATATTCTTATATTTTGTCAACCTTTCTAAACACTTCAATATTCAGTTGTTTAAAGAATAAGTTTCTTTCTAAAACTTAATAAGCTTGATTTTGAAAAGTTTACTAGTTTATCATGAACAGTATGTAGGTTTTAATCTTAAAAATCAGGCTTTTTCAAGACTGCCACTGGAATTTTAAGTAGATTCTCTGTACCAGTGATGGATAACCTTTCTGGCATTGAGTGCCGAAACGAGTGCACGTACCCGCAAGAGCACCACAAACTGGAAGAGAGCAGCTGGCCGGTGTGCATGTGCGCAGTGGCCAGCTGCTTTTCCTGGTTCCATTGCATGCATGCACACTGGACAGCTGGTCCATCATGCATGCGCATCGGCCAGCTGTTCTCTTTTGGGTTTCATAATGCGCATGTGTGCCAGAACCTGGAAAAGAGCAGCTGGCTGATACGCATGTGCTCCGGACCCCAGAAGAGCAGCTGGCCACTGTGTGCATGCCCACAAAGAGGGCTCTGCGTGCTACCTCTGACATGCGTGCCATAGGTTCGCCATAACGGCTCTATACCATTGTGTGGGAGTGTATTTTTCCTGGATATTCAGTTTATCAATTTTATGATAGTCTAAATGTCCTAAGGGTATTTGTTTTCTTGTTAATATGAGAAGAAAAAGCATCTGGTGGAACTAGTACTTGGTGCAGCAATATCTAGGAACATACGGTACAGCAGGCACTTCGTGTGCATCCAACATAAAGTTTGGGTAGCATTGGCGTTGAATGAGCTACTGTGCTTGTTCCTTTACTTTTGCCTTAACGATATTTTTATAATGAGAAGAACACGAATACAAGACAAAACACTGGAAGGCTTGTAAGCTGGCACAGTCATGAAAGAAAATATTTCTTCTCTAACTGGAGCTATCAAAATATAAGCACTTGCAAAAATAACTTCTTGTTTGAATTCATTACCCTTTTCACTGTAATGCTATTGGTAGGTTTAATTTAAACTGGGGTCGGCAACCTTAAACACTCAAAGAGCAATAAAGGTCCTAACCGGAAGTCCCCTGTTCAATTCTGGAGCCGACCGGAAGTCAGGTTCCCCCACCATAGAGTCTCCTAGCACAGCATCCTTTTTCCTTTACCTGTCCTAACAGAAAGCCTTATCAATTGTGGAGCCGACTGGTGACAGGTAGCCGCAGCAGAGGGATGAAAGAGCCACATGCAGCTCCAGAGCCATGAGTTGCTGACTCTTGGTTTAAACTGTTTGACAAGCTTGTTGTCTTTTTGTATCTTAGATCATCTACAGTTGACAGAGTTTCTTGGTAGGTAGGCAGAATTTAGTTCTGGCAGAGTAAGTATACTCCAGGTCCCCTTTCTCTGGAACAGCATCCCCCCCAAGGTAAGGACTTTGCCCTTTTTCTTAGGGTTACAGAAAGCTTTGAAAACAAGGCTTTGGTCCAAGGCTTGGGATTGATTTTATTATTTGGCTAAGGGCTTTTGTTCTCCATAGAGGATGAAGCTAGCATCCAGGCATGGGATATCTCTGTACTTTCAGACTATAGGACTGAGTCTTTCAAAGATGTATAGCCTGCCTCCATTGCTAGGTTATACAGCTTTGACTTAATCCTCAGACCTGGATGGACGTGTTGTTGCCAGCTCTCCTTTCTAAAGAACAGAGCATTTCAACACTTCGTGAGTTCTCCAGCTGACTTCCCCTACATTGAAGTCACTGCTCTAGCCACTTATTTTCTTCCTTCCTCCCTCTCTGCCAATTGCCTCATTGCCTGTGGTGGCCCTTATTGCCAGAGGGGCTGTACCATGCAGAGCAGCCACTGGAGCTTTCGCGTTCCACCAGCATTATTTTAAAACAGGCTGGTTGAGGGACTTCTGCCACATTTAGAGGTGAGCGGAGTGGCTGGAGGAGCTTTCTTGCTCCCCTCTGAATGCCGGAGGGTGTTCTTAGGCAGCTTCCTCAGAAGGCTACGGCAGAACAGTTGCCGAGCTAGTCTAGCTGCTGTCAATCAGAATATTTAGCCATCAGAGTTACGCGCTCCAGTTCCGCATGGCAATGGAGCGAGACACTCCAAAGAATCATACAGGCCGCCGTATTGCTCCTCAAGGTGCCTAGTGCCATTTTGAGCGTGACTGCAATTGCCGCCTCACGAGTGGTGCACCCATCTGCTGCCAGGCTGCTATTGGCAGAGGCAGGAACTTGGGTTCCCATCCCAAAAGTCAGCGAAGCGAGGAGCCCCTGAAATAGCACAGACTTTTCCGATGACCGGAGGCACCTAGCGCCATTTTGATCAGAGTGTATAGCTGCCTGCCGCAGCTTGATATTCTAGATCAGAGGCTATGCCGGGTACATCTAAGCATAGCCACTCCAGTACCCACAAAAATACCCACAGCCCTTAGCGGCAGCCTAGGGGCTCCAAGGCTGCAGAACATGACGAATGTTGTACGAGCAGGGCCTTGGAGAAAGCTGTTCGCTTAGTCCAGCAATGATGCCCAGTTGCTTGATCTACCCTCTGAAGCCTCTACAGCCAGGCCCAACCAGGGACCTTGTCTGATCAGATCTCCCTGAATCATCATAACATCAACATTGATCAGATTGTCATCTGGGGGATAGCAATGTCTGGGTCTCCGCCTCCAGACCCTAGGAGTTCGCCCGTGTCAGGTTCCCACCCGCAGTAACTTCCTCTACGGCACTTCCTCTATGATCCTGAACAAGAAGGTCTCTCTGACGGCTCACATGCAATGTCCCCGCTTCACGGGATACTGCCCAGATACCTGATTATGCCTCCCCAGAAGGTTCCCTCAGCTCCCATTCGGAGCTGTCAGAAGAAGGTCAGCTGGGCCTTGATCTATCTGTTGATGAAGGAATGTCCTGAACCCTCTATGGTGTTGACTTTATTTCAACCGGCACTCTTCAAGTCTCTCCTCTTCAAGGCTAAGGCTTCAGCCAATCTTGACCCATCCCCACTACCCAGTGATCCTCTGCAGCCACATCGTGATCCATTATTTGTTGAGCCTATGACTGAGATGGATGTCATTCCTTCTCCACAAATATTTCAGAAGGCTGTCAGGAGACAGTGGTCTACTTCTGCTTCAGGTCCAATTCCATCAAACATGAACAAAAAATTCTTCAATGTCGAAGCAGACTTGGCTGCATCTGTTCAACCAATTATGGTTGATTCCCCAGTGGCGGCCATTCACTCTTCTGCTAACATGCCTGGCGAACCGGAAGAGCTCCTGAAGCCCGAGGACAGGAGGGCAACAAGTACTGAGAACACATCAAGCGACTGTCTGGGCGGTCCGTGCATCCACAACCACCTCCTTTTTCAATCATATCTCATTCATCTGGCTTCAAAAGCTCCAGAGCAGAATTCTGTCCTCTGATGTCTGCGCTCATCAGGACATTAATAAGCTCTTGGCAGCGGCTCAATTTTTTGGCAGACACCACCCTGCAAGTCGCAAGATTTGCCTCCCGGGCCATTAGATCCACCGTAGTGGCCCGTTGAATGCATTGGCTCTGACACTGGCAGGCAGACACCCGCCATAAGTGGTGTCTGGCGTCAACTCTTTTCAAGGGTCAACAGCTTTTTGAGGAGGCCCTAGACCCGATACTTATTGAATCGAGGGATAAAAGAAAAATATTGCCCACATTCTCCAGAAGGTGTTCCTTTCGGTCCACACCTTACTAGTGGAGGTCCTTTTGGACACCTGAAACGGCAGTTGGGTTTCCCAGGCCCCCAGGTCAGTATGGGGCCAGACAGAGACAGGGCCCACACAGACCAGATAAGGGCAGGCAATACAAGCGGTCCTTTTGAGGTGGAGGGGGATGCCCCTTCCGACGTTTCAGGTGAGCCCCCATCTGCCCACCCCATTGGAGGCTGTCTGGCACTATATGCCGACAGATGGGAAATTACGTCAGACGCATGGGTCCGGTTAATGGTTCAGGAAGGGCTGTCTCTGGAATTCCTCTCCGCACCCCCAAGGTTTTTTATTAGTTGCCCTGTGTCTAAAAACTCCACCAAACAGGTTCTCATGAATTCGGCAATCCAATATCTTCAGGAGATCCAGGCCATCCAACCTGGTATCTGAGGACAAGAGAGGGCAGGGGTTCTAATCCATTCTTTTTGTAGTCCCCAAATCTCGGGTGGGTGGAGCGCTATTCTGGATCTCAAGCGTCTCAACTGTCATATACACTACAGACTGTTCAAGATGCACTCTTTGTCAACAATCCTTGCCAGGGTTAGGAGGGGAAATATCCTTGCTATGATAGATCTTATGGAGGCATACCTGCACGTTCTGATCAGGCCAATACATTTTCAATACCTTAGATTTTCCTATGCAGGCGTGCAATGTCAATATAAGGCTCTCCCGTTTGGTCTATCCTTGGCCCCAAGGGTCTTTACCAAAATACTCTACAGTGGTAGCGGCCCACCTCAGGGGTATACCTGTTTGTCTCCAGTGTTACCTGGATGACATCTTAATTCAGGCTCCATCTAGGCACCAAGCGGTGCATGACATCCAGGTAACCATTTCTACACTCAGAAACCTTGGTTTTCCCATTAATCTAGAGAAAAGCCACCTCTTTCCCGAGACCATCCTGACCTACCTTGGAACCATTGTGGCCTCTCTGGAGTGTAGAGTACCTCTCCCATGAGCGCCAAGATAGTATCAGGCATATGGTAACCAGGATCCGACATCAGCGCAGGGTCCCCCTGAACTGGCTTTCAACACTCCTGCGGAAAATGATCTCATGTGCATATCAACTACCCCATGGCCACGCCTATACTCCAGAGACATCCAATGGTTTCTCCCTTTTTAGAGATCGGGACAAGCTTTCTCCCAGTTAGGGTCCTAGTCCTGTCAGCGGTTGGTCGATCTCTTCTCTGGTGGGTAACAGCCATGATATCCAAGGGCAGTCTCTTTCAGGAGCCAGAGAGGCTCGTAGTCACCACAGATGCCAGTCTATCAGGTTGGGGTGCCTACATCCAGTCGACCATGGCCCAGGGCCGCTGATCCAAGGTGGAGACCGAATAAAGCGTCAACAGACTCGAGCTGCGAGCGGTTTACTGGCCCTCACGCCTGCGACATCTGACAGCTGACTGCCATGTCAGAATACTCACGTGAGCACGAAGGCCCACATAAACTGGCAGGGGGGAACCAAATCTCGGTCCCTCATGTGGGAGGCTAAGAGGCTGGTTCTTTGGGCAGAACATCGCCTACTGTCCATCTTGGTAGAGGATATCTCTGGAGAGTCCAACAGACAAGCGGACTGGCTCAGTTGGACGACCATAGACCAGGCAAAGTGGCGCCTGCATACGTCCATCTTTCAAGAGTTGATGAGCCGTTTCGGCCTCCCGAAGGTTGACCTATTTGCCACCCCAGAGAATTCTCAACTGCCGAGATTCTTCTCCAAATTCAAGACCCAGGGTGCGGAGGGAATCAATGTCCTTTGCTGCAAATGGCCCCCTGGCCTTCTCTACGCTTTTCCACTGCTGCCCCTCATTCCCAAAGTAATCAAGAAAATCCTGGAGTGGTGGAGGAGAGGGTGGCGTTCCTGCTACTGGTCCCTTATTGGCCCAGAAGGGCCTGATTCGCGGACTTGATGTCCCTGTCAATATCCGAGCCCTGGAAGATCCCACCCTACCAGTCATCGCCCAGCCAGGGGCATTGGTACAACCGGATCCCCGATGGTACCAACTGACCCCCTGGTGCTTGAGTGGGGCACTCTGAGACGACAGAACATTTCTGCTAGAGCCATCAGGACCATTCAGGCCTTTAGGAGACTTTCCATAGAATGCATTTATTCCACCACCTGGAAGGTTTTCTGTGGGTGGTGCTCTAAGAAAGGCTACTCTCATCATGGAGACAGCAGTTCAACATCTGCTGGACATCCAGGCCATAGAACCTGTCCCATGGGACAAACAGGGACAAGGGTTCTACTCAATCCTGTTCATGGTGCCAAAGACTTTGGGTGTGTGTGTGTGTAGAGCAGTTTTAAACCTCAAACGATTAAACTTCCACATAGTATACAGAAGATTCAAAATGCAATCCCTTTAATCAATACTGGGGAACATTCGAGAGGGCGATACCTTAAAATTGATAGACCTCATGGAGGTGTATCTGCACATTCCCATTCTTCAAGATCATTGGAAATTCCTACAATTCTGCTATGCCGGCCGGCATTACCAGTACAGAGCCATTTCATTCGGGCTATCCTCAGCACCCAGAATGTTCACCAAAGTGCTGGCAGTAGTGGAAGCACATCTCAGAATCACCCCGGTTTATGTCCAATGCTACCTATTGATACAGTCCTTGACAAGGGCCAGGGCAAAGGAAATAGCAATATTTCTGCAGAAGCATGGATTCTCCATCAATTTCGATAAGAGCTAATTGACTCCAACCAATCGACCGCTACATTTGGGAGCAGTCATAGATACCACCTCATGCAAGGTGTATTTGTTATAGGAATGCCAAACTAACATAAAAGCACTGGTGGATCAGATTCTAATAGCCCAAAAAGTGACTTTAGATTTGCTATTGCAACTCCTAGGCAAAATGGTGTCCTGCATAGCAATCGTGCCCTGGGCACGCCTACATGCAAGGACATTGCAATGGTTTCTCCTACCACCTCAGATATCAGGTAGGTGCAATGCCAGGATAAGGGTGTGGGTTCCACCAAGGATGAGGTAATCACTTCGGTGGTGGAGGTCACAGGTCATAACCAGCGTGTGTGACTTCAATGAGCAGAATTGCCTGACCATCACAGATACCAGCCTATTCGGTTGGGAAGCACATTGCCAGTCTCAGATAGCACAGGTTCAGTGGTCCCCAGTGAACCTCAAGAACTATATCAACTGACTGGAAATCAGGGCGACTCACCTGGTACTAGAAAGCTTCCAAAGGGTTGCAATGGGTTGACACATACTCATCCTGACAAACAATGTGGCCACGAAGGCCCACATAAACTGCCAGGCAGGGACCCATACTCCAAGGCACTCATGCAAGAAGCAGAATGCCTGGGTCTCTGGGCAGAGAAATATCTCCTCTCACTCAGAGCAGAACACATCTCGGGATCAGCAAACCCACAGGCAGACTGGCTCAACAGAACAAGAGTCAACCACTCAGAATGGTGCCTAGTTCCTGACCTATTCAAGGAGTTGGCGAAAAGATTCAGGAGCCCAGTCCTGGATCTTTTTGCATGCAAAACGAACATGCATCTGCCAAGATCCTACACAAGATTCCCAACATCGGGAGCAGAAGGAGCCAACGCTCTCCGAAGCCCATGGCCAAGGGGACTGCTATATGCATTCCTACTACTACCATTGATCCCGAAAGTGATCAGAAAGCTAGTGGAGGAGAGGACAGAGGTTCTGATCATAGCGTCACACTGGCTCATATGGCGATGGTTCTTAGATCTGGTCAACCTGTCAGTGGCAAGACCCTTGAGGATCCCCATGGACAGAGCATCTCTCAGCCAGGGACTACAACCAGAACCGCAGTGGCTTCAACTGACCGTCTGTTACTTGGAACGCGCTAGATTAGGTCAGATCAAGTGCCCCACCAAGGTTAATCGGATAATACAGGCCTCTAGACGGCCTTCAACCAACAGGATCTACAATGCCACATGGAGAGCTTTTTGTGGTTGATATGATAAAACACATATCGAATCAACCACAGTATCAGTGATACAAATTCCAGAATTCCTACAGGAAGGCCTGGACAAAGACCTGTGTCCCAATACCTTACGTAGACAGGTAGCGGCGACAACGTCAGTCTTGGGCAGCGCGAGGTTGGGGTCCATCACCCAGCAATCACTGGTGCACAGCTTCTTCAGAGGAGCAACCAACCTAAACTCCCAGTGGTTCATAGATATCCAACATGGAACCTGATGAGGGTCCTTCCTGAGAAGATTAATGGTAGAACCGTTCTAACCATTATGCTCCACCAGCTTAAACTTCCTCACCTGGAAGTGGTGTTCCTCGTGGCAGTTACTTCTGCCAGATGAATATTTGAACTGGCAGCCCTGTCCATTAGAGAGGATCTATGTATATTTCACCCAAATAGGGTAGTGTTATGGTTAGACCTCGCCTTTCTACCAAAGTTGAACTCCACCTTCCACAGGGCACAGGAGATAGTATTGCTAGATTTCTGTCCTAGGCCGGTACATGAGTTAGAAAAGAAGTGGCACTCCTTGGACGTTAAAAGGGCGATACGCATTTATCTAAAGAAAACGACTTCTATCAGAAAGAAAGAGTCAATGTTCGTTTCAATTGGGCCAAGCTCATTGGGCAACAAGATTTCACCATCAACAATATGTTGTGGATTCGATCATGCATTACTAACTTGGACAGAATAGGGTGCTCACATCCTTCGTCCACACTTGAATTTAAAGCTCGAAAGAGTATAGTAACGTGGCCGCGGCTAAGGAGCACAGGGCTCCATACAGCGACAAAGCAATCGCGCTCAGTGGCAGACCAGCGGCTAGGCATAACGGGCTTAATGCTCCAATATTGATGTAATTAGGATCTATCTTTGTACAAACGGCTGAGCTCCCAATTGACAGACCCAGTCCTTGGGCCTGAGGGTTTGTGTCCCCTGCAGTTTCCCGCCAAAACAGCCATTGGCTGACCTAAGAGAGGTTTCACAGCTCTACCCGTGTGTCCTCCACCAAGTTTGAACATGGCGGATAAGCCCTCCTCGGACAAAACCAGCCTACGGACATCCAAAAAGTCCCATAAATGACCTGAAGGAGAGGGACACAAGGCCTGCAGGCCTTCCAAGGACATGGAGCGGGAGGAGCGCAGAAGGGATAAAGCGCTAGCCAAATTATGCACCAAAGCCGACCAGCTCATACTTCCAGTGGCTAATACGCAATTTCAGCCACCACAGTAGGACACAGGTCTGCCTCAGGATATATTCCCAGATGAGACTGGTGAACACTATTCATAGATGACTGTCAATGATCAGGCTGACCTCTGGGGCACTGAACCCGCCCAGTCTGTATCAACAAATGTGCGACCCAATTATATCAGATCAATACCTGAGGCCATCTTTACTCCAGTGGTGGCTGGGCTTAGACCTGATAGAGAGACAAACTTCCTAGTGTCGGCCAATGTACATTCCATCATTGGTGATGCAATCAAGCAGGGCATTGCTGCAGGGCTCCAGCAATTGCAGAGGCCAGCCTCACTGAGATCGGTCTGGCACTAACACTTGATCAGGGTAGGGCCCCCAGAGGGCGAAACATCTACCCTGACCTACCGGAACGTGACTTTCAGGCCATTCCTCCCAAGGACACTCCCAAGACTAGGGAGGAAGGGCATGGGGAATTGGACCTTTAAGAAGATGAGGGGATGCAGCCGGAACCACCACCCTTTGCAGGGCTGTTCAAACCAGGCGTATTAAAATCATTGCTCTTTAAGGCACTCAATTCACCGAGCATTGGACAACAAGGAATAGATCTGCACACAGAAAAAAATGCTGCTTCAGCTGATCCTCTCTTTACGGAGGCCACGGTCCAAGTAGACATCCTATCGCTGAAAATCTTTGTCGGCATGGTGCAGAGACAATGATCCTCGCCGGAATCTGGTCAAACTCCATTTGCTACCGATAAGTGATTCTACAACGTAGGTCAGGATTTGGCTCGGGTCCTGCAGGTCCCTTCTGTAGATTCTCCAGTGGTGGCTCTACACCCTTCATTTGCTATGCCAGGGGAACCGGAGGAACTCTTACGGCCTGAGGAGAAGAGAACTGAGCAGGCTCTACAGAAATATTATCTTGAATGCATCACGTTTTGCCTCAAGGGCGATAGCGTCATCGATTGTGGTTCGCCGCATGATCTGGCTCCGTCAATGGCATGCAGACATTTGCTACAAATGGCGGCTGGCTTCAGCTCCCTTTTCAGGCCAACACCTGTTTGGGCAGGCTCTGGACCCTATAGTTGAGTCTAAGGACAAAAAGAAGATTCTGCTGACCCTTTCGAGGAAGGGAAACTTGCAGGTGACCCTATTTTTGCTGGTTGTCCTTTCGAGGTTGGATACAGGTACCAGGCTTCCCAGGGCTCAAGGACAGTATGGGTGCAGTCAGCGACAATAACCTGACAGGCCTTCTAGAGGCAGACAGTTAAGGCAGCCGTTTCGGGGAGGAAGAGGAAGTGGTCCCTTTTGATGCCCGAAATAATAGCACTTCAACAGCTCCCATTGGCGGTCACCTGGCCCTCTTTGCCAACCGCTTGGGTAAGGGAGATGGTGATGTCAGGCCTCTCCCTAGAATTTCTTTCCGCCTCCCGCCCCCAAAGTTTTTCATTCGCTGCTCAACTTCTAACATTTCCAAAAGTGCTCTCATGGAATCGGCCATTGAACATCTGCTGACCATTCATGCTATTCAGCGGGTCCCAGAGAGCCAGCTTGGACGGGTTCTACTCTATCCTTTTTGTAGTTCCCAAAGCCTTGGGTGGAGAGCCATTCTCAACTTAAAACAATTGAACCGGCATATAATCTAGACGGTTTAAGATGCAATTGTGGAGATCACTTGGTGGAGTGATCTTGCATCCAGAAGCCTACCTACATATCCCAATTCGGTCCCTCCACCAACAATACCTACCTACATATCCCAATTCGGACCCTCCACCAACAATACCTTAGACTCTGCTATGTAGGCATCCATTACCAATACAGGGCTTTCCCGTTTGTCCTGTCTTCTGCTCCGAGAATATTTACCAAACTTTTGGCAGTATTAGTGGTTCATCTTAGAATCCTGCCCATGCGTGTTCAATATTACCTGGATGATATCCTCCTTCAGTCCTCTTCGATCCATCAAGTGGCTGAGAACATCCAGGTAACGGTCCAATTATTGGAAAACCACAGGTTCTCTTATCAATTTGGAGAAGAGCCAACTAGCCCCTTCAACCCGCATTTTACATCTAGGGGCAGTTATAGACTCCATGGAAAGTAGAGTGTACTTGTCTCAGGAGTGACAGGGCAGTACTAGAGAGATTGCAAGCCTGGTCCTGCATCAGCACAAGGTCTCCTTGGCACTGCTCTCTACATTCCTGGGCAAAATGATCTCTAGCATAGCCATCATCCCTTGGGCTCGCCTCCATTCAAGAGATCTCCAATGGCTCCTTTTACCCTTTCAGAAAACGGGACTCAGCAGCTCAACACTCAAGATCCGAGTGTCACAAGAGGTACTATGCTCTGTTACCTGTTGTAGATCACTGGCTATTTCAAAGGGATGTCTATTTTGAGAGCCACACAAGATAGTGGTCATGACGGATGCCAGCTTATTCGGCTGGGGAGTGCATGCTCAGTTGCACATGGTCCAGGGGCGTTGGACACCAGCCGAATCACGGTGCAACATCAACTGGTTAGAACTACGTGCCATCAACCTTGCCCTCCGCCATCTACGGCATCTGACATCCAGCAGTCACATATTGGTGCTCACAGACAATGTGACGGCGAAAGTGCACATAAACAGGCAAGGGGGCACTAGATCACTAGACTACAATCTCATGCGGGAAGCGAGGAGGCTAGGCCTCTGGGCAGACCACCATCCTGTCCATCTCAGTGGATCACATCTCCGGGGTGTTGAATACCCAGGCGGACTGGCTCAGCCGCATGACAATAGATCAAGCAGAGTGGCGCCTGCATCGCTCCATCTTCAGAGTCCTGATGAACCGTTTCGGACTTCTGGTGGTTGACCTATTCGTAACCCTGGAGAATGCACAACTGCCGAGATTTTACTCTTGCTTTCAGACTCCTTAAGCAGAGGGGTTCGATGCCCTACGGAGCAAGTGGTCTCCGGGCCTCATGTACACCTTCCCCCCTCTCCCCCTTCTCCCAAAAGTTATACAAAAATCCTGTAGGAGAAGGTGAAGAACTGCTATGTTCCAGACAATGGAAGCCCTCTTCATTTCCTTTCAGCTGATCTCCTTGGGCCAAAGGCTTCACTGTCTAGTCGGTTGCTGGCTGAGAAGAACGATCAGCAAGGTGAATGAGCTGCAGTCCCTTCCAAGACCCACGGGAGTTACAGCGCACTCCACTTGTAGCACAGCTACGATAGCCGGTTGGTCAACACAGGCGTCACTTGAAGTTTGCAGGGCAGACACCTGGGCTTCTCAGTCGCCATTTATTCTACATTATAAAGTGGACACATTTGCATCTGCAGAGGCGGCATCTGGCCTTTGGGTCCTATAGCAGGTCCACTGGACTGAGACACGCAGGACTATACCGTGACCCGCCCGTCGGACACGCAGCTTTGGTATGTTCCATTCTTGAATGCTATCTCAACCCACTATGGAGAAGGGGCGTTGGTCTTACCTGATACGCTCCTCGTAGGGCTGAGATAGCATCCAGTCCCACCCTGGATTCTGATCTGGTCTGGTCCCTTTCTACTGGACGATACACCATTACGACACGTTGAGTTTGTCACTTCACCTTTGTCAAAAGCTGATAGCTAGCAACGGAGGCGTGGCTTTTCAGCTCTGACAGACTAGGTCCAATTAACTGAAGGACAAAGTTAACTCATTCCTGGATGCCATCTCAACCCTACAAGAAGGAGCGTATCAGGTAAGACAAGTGCCCCTTTTCTAAAATAATGTAGAAAAGCAAGGAGAGCTGGGGAGTAGAGTTAAGTACATCATCAGTTTAGAGTCATCATATTCCCACAAGCAATCCAAAGTCCATCTACTCCTGAATTATGTTGATCCTTATCTGCTGCCAATTTAGTGTTGAACCTTAGTCGACTAGATTATTGTGTATAGGCTTAAATAAATCTGCTAGATGGTCCTGATCCTTTGTGATTGACAGTTATAGTTTTTAGATAACAAATTTTCTCTCTCCATTATTATTTTGAATGTTCTTCTTAAATGCCTGATTTTATATATTTCTTCTACAGTGGATAATCTCATAAACCTAATATTTACTTATTAAGTTTAAAATCTATCCCCTTCTAAAAAAGTAGCCCCATACATTTGCAGTTTATTTTGTGTAATTTTAGAGTTTAATTAGCACATTCTTTTTCTCCATCTCCTTTACATGATGAAATTCTGACGTATGGCTATCAGGTTAGTTAGCGCTTTGGACCTCTCTAGGATTATTAAACAATATACCTTATTAGAGCTATTTTGTATTGTTAATCATAACATAAGCTAGAATTACTTGGCATCTTATTTGTGTTTTCTTGTGCTATTTTTATTTATTTCCAAAGACTTCTCTCTTCTTGTTTCCTTTCCTAAGTGTCAGACCTGTTTTTCTTGTTTTCAATGATTGATTATTGAACAAGGTAGCATTGACATTAATGTATTACCATGCTGTATTGGTTGGATGGTTCTTTCGCCATGCTCTTCATTGCAAGGTACTTTTCTTCTATATTCAGTTTCACTGCAAGTGGCAAACAATATGGTATGTTAAATATGTAGAATGCAGTCTGTTAATATGAATGCGATCAGGCTAGTAAAAAATGTGCTTGCTGAATTGGAATAAAATTCTTATGGCCTTCTGCAGCATAACAGAAGTAGAATGAGGCTTTATGCTGGGTTATTTTTTCCCTGGTTGTGTGTAATCATGCTGTGTAATGAATTTGGTATTACGGGGAACATTTGTCTGATTTTATACAATTGTTTTTAAATGAGGCAGTTGTAATTGAAAATTATTCCTGTTGTGAATATTACAGGAGAAGTCCAAAATGAAATGCTATTTGTTTAATAAAGAAAAAAATATGTTTATACTGAATTACAAAAGGAATAGAAATGGGATTTTGTGATAAAAATACATGTAGTCCATTGCAGGTGGTCCTCAAGTTACAATCATATTTGAACTCAACATTTCCATTGCTAAGCAAGTCAGTTTTTAAATGAATCATGCCCCATGTTATGACCTTTTTTGCCACAGTTGTTAAGCGAATCACTACAATTGTCAAGTGAATCATGTGATTGCTAAATTAATCTAGCTCCCCATTGACTCGGTTTATCAGATGCTGGCTGGGAAGTTTGCTAATGGTGATCACATGACTCCGGGACAGTGTAACCATCAAAAATACATATTAGTGCCAAGTGCCTGAATTTTGATCATGTGACTATGGGGATGCTACAATGGTTCTAAATGTGCAACCTGGTCATACGTCACTTTTTTTCAATGCTGTTTTAACTTTGAAATAAATATTTGTAAGTAGAGGGCTACAGTACCTATACATTTATTCCTCCCAAGTATTTTGCTTAGATTATTTCAGGGAATTGTTCCTGACTTTCCCTCTGTTTGCTTTTCTATTTTTCCATTAGTTATATTAGATCTAACAGAAGAAAGTGCTATCTCATATAGAATATTGCAGTTGTTGATACTTGGGAAACTAATTTTATAATCTTATGCTTGCAGGGGTTGTTTTGTGAAGGTGTGTCCTAGGCCCAAGAAAAAACTGTTTGGGCTATATTTATTTATGAAATGGAAATATCTTTAACTTTAGCTTAATATCACTGGATTCTAGACAGACTTGCTTATTTCTGTAGCATTTTCTAAGACTCCTAGTTAGAATATTTTAATTTATATTTTGGAACTACGAAAAAAGTTCTGGGAAGAAGTTGGAGTTGCTAGGCATGAACTGAGAGATAGGAATGTTGTATGATATAGGATTGATATTTGTATCTCCTTTACCTTTGGTATTGCAAATGTAACAACTTACTAATGTGTTCTTTTAATTCTGCATCTCTGATGCTGTGAAAATTAAAAAAAACCTATACTAGCTTGGTTAAAAATATGAATATTTGATTTCGCAGTTCTTAAGGAGAGAAAAGAAAATAGGTCAAAACCCAAACTGTTTGGAAATGCAACCTAGAGTGATCTTGAAATAATCCAGTTTTCATTGCTTTGCTAGTTATGTCAAAGCTTTTACTTTGAATTAATATAATAGGCTAAATAGCATGGGTGCAGTGGCAGTTTATTCTAGTAATTAGTCAATGTAGGTTGTATTGGCTGCTACTGTTAAGAGTTAAAAATAATCCTTTGGGTACAGATCTGCATTTAGCAATTAAAACATAAAATTAAACAATATTTTAAATTCTAAATACTATTTAATTCTGGACAAATTACATTAAATAATTATCCTTATTCTAGAGCAGATCATGAATGTACAGATAGTCCTCAGGATATAACAGCAGTTGGCATAGGAAACTCTTAAATGACATGAGGAAAAGTGTCATGTTGCATGACCATGTTGTTTAGTGATTGCAATTCCACCAGTCCCAGTTGCTGCTGTTAAATGAGGACCACATGAGTTGTTAAAAGGCCTCCTGTGATCATAGTTTCCTTACTGAGTTGGCTTGTGAAAAGTTTAGAGGGAATGTCAGAAATTACAATCATGACCACAGAGACATCGATGCCAGGAAATATGAGGGCCTATTGTAAGTCCCCCTTGTTCAACGCCATTTATTGATCAATCACCAAATGCATGGATGTAACCTGTGGAACGCCTACAAAGTGATTAAAATTCTCATGGAAAGCGACTATAAATTCCTGAGAGAAAAGTGGTTCTCATTAATAGATAACCTGTGTTATCCTACCCAAAATTGGCTGAAATATTATGAGGTTGAAAAGTTCTGCAAGATTTCATTGCAAAGAATTGCAAATTCTTAACAAGATTTATAAATGTTCAAATGATTTGTGCCATAATTATGATTCCAATTCTTATTTAAAATTAGAGTGCACTAGATACTCTTGCATTCTTAGTAGTAGGCTGTTGATTGTTTCCTGAAATAATACTTTTAGTGCTCTAAATACGAGTCTGTTACAAGGGATCAGAACATTGCTTAACTCCTTTTCTCCATTGTGCTGAGCAGAGGATCCAAAGGAATGGGCTTTGCTCTCTCTTTTCTGCTTGTAGGCTGAGTCAATTACTTCTTTGGCTGTGCCTCCCTTGCCTGCGCAAGCCCAGTTTTGACACAGCCTTCGAGTAGAGGAGACATAAGAAAGAAGTGCTGGAGAAGCAAAGGCTTATTTCCTTGGATTCTTCAAACCATAAGATCACGGCTCCTCGAAAAAGTGGCCACCTGAAAGCCAGAAACAGTGGTGGTTGTCCGGGTTAACTGGCAGATCGGCCTGCAAAGGGGGGGGCATTCCACCCACCTGGAGCACAGAGAGCTTACGGCTAACTCCCCGGCTTAGTCAGCATAGCAGCTAGTCCAACCTAGCATGTGGTCGAGGATCTGCAGTGCCCACTGGTGGGGAGCAGCTTGGGCACACTCACAAGCAGCTAAGGAGAGGAACCTTGGCAACAGAGTTCCCTAGCAAAGGAGCCTGCTTGCCTGGAAGAACAGTGGAACCATAGGCAAAAAGGTGGAGAATGGCACCAGAAGCCACATTTAGCCCCGCATCAGCAGGCCTTCGCCCAGGGAAAAGCCAAGGACTGGAAATGATGGATCAGATGATGATGTCAGAGGCCCTGACACAGGACATTGCTGCAGGACTGCAACAGGGACGACACATGGGCCAATTGATGGCACCACACAAAAGATTTGGAAGCTTTCCAGAGATCATACTCAAACTTCTCATTCACGCAGAGTGAGGCATCAGTCTCAGGAGATGAGGCCATCTTTGTCTTTTTTAGATTTATATGGAGGCTGAAAGATATGTCTGCTTTGAATAAATGTGCTTCTGATATTTTGAAGGACCTCTTAAGAATCATTTAAAAGTATGCATAACCTTATAATTTAATATTGCTGTGGATAAACAAACTGATATACATTAGAAGAACTTGACTGACATTTTAAAATATTTGCTTTGAAGTCAGGAAGAGTTGACCAAATCCATTGAAATTAAAACAACTCATACATTTTATGCATTGTACATTTTATATGTACTTTAGTTCTATGAATGCATAGAATAACATGGGACAAATAAATCATAAGTAAGGTCACATCCAAGGGTGAAATCCTACCGGTTCGCACCGATTCTATAGTGTAGGTTGCAAGCAGCTGGTGACATCATAGAACCGGTGCTCTCCAAATCTGTTAAACCTGTTCAATCTGTTGCTGGTGCCATTTTGTGTGCTTTTGCATGGTGTGTGAGTCAGTT
>JANHFT010003348.1:89396-100468 GCA_032467955.1 Pseudoxenodon macrops | reverse complement strand
AAAGACTCAGTCCTATTGGCTAGCAGGACAAGGGACTTCCCATGCCTGGATGCTATCTCCACCCTACGAGAAGGAGCATATCAGGTAAGACCAACGCCCCATTTCTTTTTTCCTGATAGAGAACAGTGGTGTTATGGAAGTAAGAGCAGAGATGAAACATTATTGGCATTGTGATATAGTTGACTCTGCTTTAATAGAGAAAGATCATTCTTGGCTTTCCTTGGCTGCCAGTCTGTGCAGAGATCATGTATTTGAATAGGTAATAATTAACTGTTAATAAGTTTTTCATTAGAAGCCAAGCTGCATATGTGCATGAAAGCAGAGCCAGGATTGTAGGAAGATATTTTGTTCTCTCTTGTCTTAAAATAATAGTGCTTTTTAGGTAGTAGTCATTTCTTTTTAATATTTTAGAGCTTATTCTATCAACAAATAATATTGATTCAGTTATTCCTGTATTGCAGCATTGTACAAAGTACAGTACTTGTATAGCAAGTAATGAGAACATTCTTCCCCCCACCCCTCTTATTAGTAGTCTGTGAGGGGAAAATAATAATGTGCATGCTTTGCATGCAAAATGATTCAGCCCCGTTTCAGGTAGCACAGGAATTGCAAACACAATGTGCCTAAAACCTATAGAAGTGCTGTCAGTTATTTTGCATACTAATAAACCAGATGGAACAATTGTCTGATTTTATAGAAGTTAGGTTTTTGTGACTTTATGTGATGCCTAAATTGAGATATTGCTCAACTTACATATAAAGAAAGTTTTGACAAATATTTTTAGGTTATTTTGGGGTTGGCAAGGTGATGCAACAATTATAGTGTTCTGGATTCAAAATTTTGGGGCTGTGTGTTTCTCTGTATGATACCAAGGAAAGATATTTCTTTAAGAAGCTATATTCTGCATGCTTTGAAGCAACTATTTGGAAATGAACTGCGTACCTCAACTTCCATCTTTGCTTAAAGTTCTGGGCAGATGCTCCCCATAAGGTTAAAAATTTAGAAGGTGGTTGCTTTCTGTTCATGGAGGTGCCTTGTGACAGCTGAAAAAAATATGTAGATTTTCTCAAGAGTTCTAATCCAAGGTTATGATAGACAAACACAGGTGGAAGGATTAACATGGCATTCAGCTGGGAACTCTTTTCAGAAACCAACCCACTCCAGAGTGTACTTTTCCTCCTCCCCCTTTCTTCTGTTAATAATTCTTTTACTTTTGACTGTATGCTTGAGATTGGATTAGAAACCTGTACACTTAAAAGCTAGGTGTTCATCTGATCTGCCAACTGATTAATTTACAAATAACTTTACAAATAACTTTTTAAAAAGACAGTCAACTTTTGGATTTTCCTGAGAATCCTTTTCTTCAGTTTCACATACTGCAAATGAGGTACAGCTTTATTTTATTTTCTCTCTCTTCTCTTTGGAATGATTGGAAAGACAGTGTGACCTAGCCATTTGTGTTTCTTTAAAACGGGGACTGGGATGCCCTTTGAATTAGAATTAGAATGAGAAGTATAATCTTCTGAACAAATGACCTTGAACATGTAAATCATTACCTTGCTCTTTTCCCTATCCAGCACAAAAAGAAATTATATGTGTACAATATTGGATGCATACTGTACTATTTATGCTAATATCAAATTTATAGAGAGAATTGACTATTCTTAGTCTTTTTTTTAAAATGTAACATGTTAGCATGGGATTTATATAGGAATAAGAAGGCTAATGGCAGATATTTTTCTGTTGGTAATTTCTTTATTGAAGGATCGTATTTTAACTGTGATAAAGTTTTAGAATGATGGTATAATACTTAAGTATTTAGAATACTTAAAAAATAGAATTCTCATTTTGCAGAAATCAGACTGTAGAATTACTGATACTGCAGGATAAAGAACTTTCAACTTCTTGCATAAAATGCTCTCTCGCAGTTTAGACCTCTATAGATATTCTGTATGTATATTCTTCTATATTAGAATTCCATAAGCTTTGATCCCTCAAACATACTGGAATTACAACTCCAGCATTCTATAGGACTCCCATCAAGATGGTTTTTCCAACACATGCTGCAGGTCAGCAGTGGGATTCTGAGACTGGAATAAAATAGGAATCAATTATAATTAGCCCTATGTCTTGTTTCCATATTTGTGGTTGCATTTGATATCTTATGAAGTATCTTGTTTTATATTTTTATGTAATTATATGTATTATAAATATACACTATATCTTGAGGCTTAATTTTTTAAAAAAAACTTCATAGGAAAAAGCAAATGAAATTTTCTCTTAAAGAAACATTTATTCTATGAGTTAAAAGATAAATTGCAGTTAAAATGATAAAAACTAATGCAAACTAAAAAATAGGTGTAGAAAAGGAAAAAAGAAGTGTGTGTGTGTGTGTGTGTGTAGACCCGGTCTTACATTTTTTGCCACTAAAAAAGCACCAGATCTTATTTTCAGAGGGGAAGTCATCCACTGACTCACCTCATTTGTGCGTGTCGCCCCTGGCCTCCTTTTTGCTGTCAGAGACCTTCGGAACTTCTTTTGCCAGCAAGGTTTTCCTGAAGGTTTGTGCAGCTGATAATAGAGCTCTGCAGTCAATCCAGAGCTCTGTTATCAGCTACAGAGCTCTGGATCGATCCGGAGCTCTGTTATTGGGTACAGAGGCCTTCAGGAAAGCCTTGCCGGTTGCAGAAGAAATGGGCCGTGGTCTGTGAGGCCTGGCTGCAACTATCCGAAGGTAAGTAGTAGGGTAGTTCCATCCCCCGATTCCAAGCCTAGCTTAATTTTTCTTATTTTTTGTGCACCCTGGATAGTGTAAATATCAAGCTAGAACTTACTTTCTCAGTCTGTTGTATTTTCGGTGTGTGTATTTTATATAATCACCTTTATATAATATATAAATACACAGTATGTCACAGAAGTGTCTGTTGTATTGGTATTGATGTCCTTTAGCACAAAGGTCACCATCTGTTGCTCTGCGAACCACTGGTGGTCCGCAAGAACATTTTGGTGGTCCATAGTGCACCTGGGTGGAAGAGCTGCTCCGGGATGACCAATGGCCCAGTCCTGTGATTAGAGCTCTGGAATATGGGACTGGCCAGGCAGCTCGTGATAGGGCTGAAAATCACCGTGGTATAGGGTACGTGCAACTTGCAACTTTTCAGGTGGTGCAATGTGCAAGATGTAGCGCAGACCTCACCTGCCAGAAGTAGGTAATAATGATATTATGGCAAGGGGGGGCGGTGGCGCAGGTGGACCGAAGCAACGGGTGTCGGCAACCCGTGGCTCTTTCGTCCCTCTACTGTGGCTCCCTGTTGGCTGAACCCACCAGTAGATGGCCCTCCCCTCCTAGTCACTTCTCCGAAGAAGCACCTGCGAGACCCAGAGCGTGCCAGAGAATTCGAAGGAGAGAGATGAGAGAGAGAGAAAAGAGAGAGACACAGAGATACAGATAGATAGATAGATAGATAGATATAAATAAATTAAAAATGCGACCACCTCTTCTTCTGCATCAATAGGAGCATAAACTTGCAATAGATAGCATTATCTTTTAACTAACTGAAAGCATACAATTCCAGTCTACTGAAGGTGCTAATGGCTAACATGCCAATGTCCGATTGGTTCAGTTCTTCCAATATGTTGAGCTTTCGAAACCACATTCACATTTCTTAGGTTTTATGTTCCCACTATAATTGTCTTTTCAGCTTCAGCTTTTATTTTCCTGTGTAGTAACATCAGCAAATTAAATGTTCCAAGGCTTTATCTACTTTTGTAATAAACACTAAGATCTTCCTCAGTAGTTTGTTGAGTACCATCTAACCTGGGAGACTCTTCATTTGGACTGTATCATCAGTCATGTTATACTTTTTATCCAGCAGTTTTCTTGGTAAAATACAGGAGTGGTTTACTGTTGCCTTCTCCCATGTAAAATGAAATGATGCCTTTGCCATTGTTACTAAAGTGACTGTCCATCTCAGGCATCTTCCTGTATCATGGATAAATACCTGGTTGTTTTAGCTGCTGTCAACTGGGATGGCCTTCTTGCCTTAGGTGACCCTACTGTGATTATAAATTCTTGGCATACATTTCCAGTCTTCTTTGCCCCTCCCCTCATACTATGATGAGGCAGCAAGTAGGACTGGGGGAAGGGAAGCAGATCTGTTATTAATATTAGACTAGCTATTATTTTTCTATTTCCTTTTGTAGAGTATTCTGCCTTTACAACATTATCCAAAATTGAGACAGCACTAATGGTAGTCTTCTACTTATAAATTCCTTTATACTGATTTTTAGTGAGAAATGTTTTATTGATTGGTCCCAAATTAGACAATCATCAACAAACCTTAGCAAATAAACATTCAGAGGAACCACTGGAAAGATAGCAAAAACCACTGCCTGTTGTTTTAGCACACAAATAAGAGGTTTCTGCTTTTCTGGAATCCTAGAGACAGTTGCATGCTTATAACTAACCTGTGGTTGTTTTGCTGTGTTGCTAGGTAAAAATTTCTGTATTGTCCATATCAACAAAAAGTACTCCTGTAATGTAGACATTCTATGGCAATTCTGTTTTTTACTTGCACGTTCGTTGCTATTTTCATAGATTTATCACATTAGTTTGCTCTTTTGTGTAGTTTGATCTCTTTTGGCTGTTGATGCTATCTTATTAGCCTTTTTTGAAAAAAATAAATTGTAAGCATTTAGCAGAAGGTATATTGTTTTCTACATTTATTTTCTAAAATTTAGTTTATATTAATATTATAACATACAAAAATAAAAAAAATAATAATAGGAAAAATAGGGAAGGGAAAAGTGTAGAAAAGAAGGAAAAAAGAAAGAAAAGTCATTGACTTCTGACTCCCTTTGGCCTCAACTTTTTATTTTTACATAATGGTATAAATTAACCATTTCTATAACAACAAACCTATCTAATAGGTAAAACCCAAAATCAAAAGTTTTGTTTTTTCCACCTTGGGCACAAAATCCAGAGGTGGCTTCCAAGTAGAAAAAGAAAGTAGTTGTACAGGTAGTAATGGAATCTGCCCATGTAATGGAATCTGCCCATTCCATTAGTAACCTGAGGATTCGTGGGAGTGAATCTCATACCTTGAATGCAATGACTCCGTCCTATTGCCCACGCATTCACTAATCCAATGCGAGGCTCATTAAGTGCACCTGAGTTATTTCAGATTGGGGAAGGGGCGTTGGTCCTATCTGATACTCTCCTTCTCGTGGAGGTGGAGCCAGCAGCCAGGAATGGGTTTAACTCCATCTTGCTAGCCAATAGGACTTGTCTCCTTGGACTCCTTCCCACCTTTTGACAAAGGAACGAATGCAGACCGACGTGTAGAACAAACAAGAACCCCCCTACACTCCCTATGCCCAAGACCCGAGGCCGGACTAACCTAAGGGAGGGACTGGCTGCTGTCTCCAGCTCCACGAGAAGGAGCGTATCAGGTAGGACCAATGCCCCTTTTCCATAGAGGTGGAACCAGCAGCCAGGAATGGGACATACCAAAGCGGCTGTCCTATTGGGGGGGTAGAGAATGGGCTGAGAGGTCCTGACTACAATGGACCCATTGGAGAACCCGCCTGCCAAAGGCAGCCTCTGCCGAGGCATAAGAGTCAATTTTATAATGGCGAATAAAGGCTGTGGGAGAGGACCAAGTGGCTGCCCTGCAGACCTCAAGCAAGGAGGCCTGCGTAGCCCAAGCTGCCGAGGTGGCAGCGCTCCTGGTGGAGTGGGCGGTGACACGCCGAGGAATGGGGAGTGCCTGTGCTTGGTAGGCTCGAGAGATGCAGGAGCGTAGCCAGCGACCTATAGTGGACAAAGAAACTTTCTGACCAAGTTTGCCGGGCTGAAAAGAAAGAACAACTCTGACCATCTAAACGATGCAGTGCGCTTGACATATATACGGAGATAGTGCCACACAGCCAACATGTGCCAGGAACGCTCCAACCAATGAGTGGGGTTAGGGCAAAAATCGGGTAGAACCAGCTCCTGGGCCCTGTGGTACCAAGAATTAACCTTTGGTACAAAGATAGGGTTGAGGCGCAACACTACCCTGTCCGTGTGAAAGATACAAAGATCCTCCCTCACGGACAGGGCGGCCAGCTCGTAGATACGCCTGGCCGAAGTGATGGCCACCAGGAAGGCCACCTTGAAAGAGTGAAATTGGAGACTAACTTCCCTGAGAGGCTCGAAAGAAGCCCTTGTGAGGGAATCCAAGACCTTGGGAAGGTCCCAGGTGGGAAATCTATGGACTACTGGGAGTCGAAGGTTAGAGGCACCCTTTAAAAACTGCCTGACCCTAGGATGCTGTGAAATGGGCAGGGCGTCGCCCTGGGATAGGACTGTGGACCTGATGCCTAAGGGTGTTGGGAGACAACCCCTTACCCAGACCCTCCTGAAGGAAGAGCAGCACATTAAGGATGGATGCCTCCGTTGGTAAGATCCCCTTGGAGGAACACCAAGTGCAGAAGACCCTCCATGTAATGTCATGAAGCCTGAAGGGTCCTGATGACATCGGCTGGAAAATGGACCTCCTGAGAAGGCTCGCTCAAGCGCCAAACGGTCAAGCGAAGCCACTGAGGGTCCGGGTGTGATTTCCCCTGCCTGAGGGATAGTCTGGACTGGGGAATCTGCCAGGGCTGGCCCACGGACAGGGTCACTAGGTCCGCGAACCAGGGGCGTCTGGGCCAGTAAGGGGCTAGAAGTAGAAGCTCCGCCCTCTCTTCCAACATCTTTCTGATGACCCTTGCAGTCAGGGGAAGATGGGGAAAGGCGTAGAGAAGGCCGGGAGGCCAAGGAATGCGAAGGGCATCCACTGCCTCTGCCCCCGGAAATGGGAATCTGGAGAAATATCTGGGAAGCTGATGGTTGAGTTGGGAAGCAAATAGGTCCACCAGTGGTTCGCCGAACCAGTCCTCCATCTCCCGGAACAGGGAAGGTTGGAGCTGCCACTCCGCCTGGTCTATCGAGGAACAGCTGAGCCGGTCGGCCTGAATGTTCAATGTCCCGGTGATGTGGAGGGCCTGGATGGACCGCAGACAAGTCTCTGCCCAACACCCCTGTTGCTCGGCCTCCAGCATGAGAGCCTTGGATTGAGGTCCGCAGAGACGGTTCACATGGGCCTTGGCTGAAACATTGTCCATTAGAACCAAAATGTCCTGCCCCGTGACCTCCAGTTCGAATGACCTGAGGGCTAGATGGATTGCCCTGAGCTCGAGCCAGTTGATGTTGTGTTTGAGCTCCTCCTGCGACCATTGCCCCTGTGCTACGCCAGACCGAAGATGAGCCCCCCATCCAAAGAGGTTGGCATCCGTGATCAAGGTCACATGATGTGGTTCTCTGAACTCGCTGCCCCTGGTGATTGCCTGTGAAGTCCACCACTCCAGGGATTGAAGCACGTCCGGAGGGACGCGAACCCTTGACAGGGAGGCAGAGTCTTTTCGAAGGAAAGCAGAAACCACTGAAGCCTTCGGTAGTGAAGACGTGCCCACGGAATGATGGAAAAGGTGGACACCATCTTGCCCTGCAGCTGGGACAATTGGAGGATGGTACTGGAGCCCTGGGCCATGACACGCAGGTCCAGGTCCTGGAGGCTGTCCTGATGGTCCTGCAACAGATAAACACTCGATTCCACGGTGTCAATGACAGCTCCCAGATGGAGAAGACGGGTCGTAGGGCAGAGGTGACTCTTGGGCAGATTGATAGAGAAGCTGTGGGTCTGGAGAGATTCCAGAGTAGTGGCCAAATCCGATCTGGACTGATTGGCAGAGCTGGACAGGATTAGCACATTGTCCAAATAAATTTGGATTCTGATTGGAAGCGACCTGAGGTGAGCCGTCAAGGCCAACATGATTTTGGTGAAGATCCTGGGAGCCGATGGAAGGGCCTGATATTGGTAATGCTTCCCTGCGTAATGGAAGCGCAGATACTGCCTGTAGGCAGGGAGGATTGGGACATGGAGATACGTATCGGTAAGGTCCAGGGAAGTGAGGAAGTCGGCCTTCCGCACCATCTCCAGGATGGACAGGAGGGGCTGCATTTTGAACCGCCTGTAAACAATGTGGCGGTTAAATGCCTTGAGATCCAGGATTGCCCTCCATCCCCCCAAGGACTTCCTCACCAGGAAAAGCCGAGAGTAAAACCCCCGGCCATGCTGCTCTTCCAGTACCAATTGAACTGCCTGAATATCAACCAGGTGTTTTATCGCCAATACCATGAGGTGTCTTTTGTACAGGTCCCTGGAGACCGGGTAGCGGAGGAAGAGGCTCGGGGTGGTGGTGGTGGAGAGGAATTCCAGGGATAAGCCAAAGCAGATCGTGTCCCGTACCCACCTGTCCAACTTGGTCATGTCCCATTGACTGGCAAACAATGCCAGGCGACCCCCTATCGGAGGGGAGGGAAAGCAGTCACTTGTATCGTCTATAGGGGCGACCTTTCCCACCCCGGAAAGGACATCTGGAGGGAGGCTGTTGGGATGGTCTGCCTTGTCTGTCCGAGAACCCTGTTGAGAACCCTTGTCGTTGGGCGAAGACCACGAAAGGGCTGGTTCCTAGGAGAAGGGTTAAAGCGATACCCTGAGCGCCTGGTCACGCTGGGGAGAATTTTGCACTTGTCCTTCATTTTGATTAAATGAGGCTCAAGCGCAGCCCCAAACAGATTCTCCCCAGAGTAGGCAGAAGAAACCAAACACCATTTATTTCTGCCTGCCATTGGTGGAGCCACAGCAGGCGCCTGGCCGTAACAGCGGAACTGATGGACTTGGCAGCGAAGTGAGAGGCGCTAAGAATGGCATCCGCCGAGAACTCGATGACAGCCATAATTTTGTTAAGGTCCTGGTGGACCCTAGAAATCTGAGATGGGCAATCTCCTGTAGCTGCTCCAGCCACAGGAGGGCGGCCCTGCTGAAAAAGGAGGCAGCTGTAGATGACCTGACCGCCCAGCCGGCAGCTGGATTGACCTTTACCAAGGACTGCTCAGACCTTCTATCCTCAGGACACGGAGCCTCCTCAGGTGGACCGGTCAGGATGGCCTGGTGAGACAGAGCCAAAATGGGGGTGTCTATCGAAGGAACCTGTAAAGATTTTACAAAGTCAGGGTCCATGTTGAAATAACGTTTGTCCAGGCTGCTGGGATTGGGACCAGAGCCTGGGGAGACCCGTTGCCTGAGAACGATGTCAGAGAAGATTTTGGGAACTGGCACCTCCTCCGACTCAACACTGGGCTCCTTGAATAAATGATCAGAGGAACCAGACGGACCAGAGGGGTCTGCAGGGGTCTTAGAAGGGACTCCTAGGCCAGTGGAAACCTTGGCCTTATGCAGCAGAGATCTAAAATGTTGTTATTTGAAAAGGCCTATGAAGGCGGGGAGGTCTGGGGAAATACCCTCCTCATCAGACAAGTCTAGGTCCCTATGCTTGTCCTCTCCCAGAACAGAACCCTGACTGGAAGAAGCAGAGTCATCCAGGGCCCTATGATCAAATCCCTCATCTAATTGGTGAGATCCCCTAAGGGAGGGTTAACAGGTCGATTCGGCCTGAGAAGGGGCTTGAGCCCTATGCTGGAGGCCTGCCTCGATGCCCTGCTTAATAGCGTCAGCTATAAAGGCCCTGATGTTGACCGGGTCTAAAGGGTCACTAAGTGGGCCAGGGCGAAGGCCGGCTGCAGTGGGAATAAAAGTAGAGGAAGGTTGAGAGGGACTAGGCCTGGTAGCCTGATGCCAGGCAATAGCAGTAATAGGTTCCTGTGTAAGCCCTAATGGCAAAACTTCCAGATCTGAATAACCTGGCTGTCCAGGCTCTACTAGAGGGCCAAAAAGGAGGGAATTGTGGGAGAGCCCAAGGGAGTGAACCCCAGAGATCTCTGGAGACCAAGATAGTTCAGGGAGATCCTCTATGACCGCAGGCAGTGATGGTTCAGTGGAGATCCTACTCCTCTGAGGATTCTCTAGAAACTCTGGCTTTTCAATGGCCTTGTGGCGTTTTAATGCTGCGCGCTCAGCCATCTTAGAGGCCTTAGGAGCCCTGTCGCCATAGTGAGGCTTGGAACTAGAACGCCCTTTTGCAGGCTTGGGCCTAGGCATTTCACCCTCAGCAGGGGAATCAACGTTTGTGGCAGCGTGGGAAGTTGCTTCAGAAGAAGCCATCCGAACAGTTAGCAATAAGCCTCTTTAGTTTGCCTCACGTATGGGAAATTGTCTGGAATCAGGGGAGCCTTGGGCAATCAGCTTAAAATGACAAGTCACAATCCCCAAGAAATTCAAGCAATCATGCAAACAAAATGGCTCCCAATAAATAAGCCAAAATGGCGGAGACTACTTGCCAGACGATCCCAGCAATGCCACAGAGAAAACCTTTTCAGCGAACCACTTGCCGCTAACCAGAGATGCTGTAAGGCGCTGCCCAGTCTCAAAAAACCTCTTCTGATCGATCCGACAGAAAAATGGCAAGTTCAAGCGTCTCGGAGCGAAGCCCGTGGACGCTACAAGACAGGAGAGCCAGCCGGCAGTCTCCTGAGCAGCTAGTGCGGTCTTTCGGCAGAATTGGGCTGTCTTGCCTTTCACGCCAAATTCAAAAAGCAAAGGAAAAAAATCACTAAGAAATTCAAAAAATATGATAAAAATTCAAAAGAATTAAAAAGAATTGCTAGTAGTAGGAATGGCTAACTACACGTCTTATCCTGCTAGGACTGAGTCAAAAAGGCGGAAAGGAGTCCAAAGAAGACAATTAATATACTAGCAGACTCAGTCCTATTGGCTAGCAAGACGGAGTTAAACTCATTCCTGGCTGCTGGCTCCACCTCTATGGAGAAGGGCATCGGGGCATAATGATGGAACAGGCCACCTTCTTAAGACCACCCAAGGCCTTCCTGACCCACTCATGCTCATGCTCCCCACAATTGTCCAGCCTCTCAGCTGCACGTGCCCTTTCACAGCTCCATTTTGGTGTGTGCAGGCCTTGCCCTGTACTTTGCTGGGCAAAACATAGATTTGGGAAGCTCTGTTTTGGCATGTGCAGGCCTTGCCCGCCACTTTGCTGGCCAAAACAGCATTGGAGGGGTGGGTCCGATG
>JANHFT010003348.1:76738-89296 GCA_032467955.1 Pseudoxenodon macrops | reverse complement strand
GCACGATAGTGCTTTCGGCACCCGAGGTAAAAAAGCCATCACTGATCTAGGACATTGTTATGAATATCTGTAGCATGTAATTTGCAAGCCATTTCATACTGATCGTGCATCCTCTACCAAGGTTTATAGAACAATTATTATTCCAAACTGATAGCCAAATATGAAAATGATAGCATATTCAACTGGTTGTGTGTTATAATGTCAGAAACGATGTGATAGCAGTTTTACAATTTTATTAACAGTTGTGAACTACATTCAGGACCTTCTATTCTTCTCTTTTCTATTGGTGAACAAAATATAGTGTTCCGTTTTTTTCCTGCATAATACAGTAGTACACTGTAACAGAATGCTTTTGAAACTGAGAAGAAAACTAAGAAAATATTCTGAAATTTGCACATGATTTATGTTGGATTTTGCTTAGGTTTGTGGAGGCTGCATATATCTAGATACGTATTAAATTCTAATGCTGTTTCAGTATTTAATATCTATAGAGACTCAAATTATCAGCTTCGCTGGCAGTTTCTGCAAAGAAAGGATGCTAGATAAAGGATGATTCTCTCACCATGGATGATTCTCTCACCCATGGATTCAGACTTTAGTCTCTCCCCCCCCCCCCCTTTTCAGTGAACAGATGCAATTTATTGCCTGGGCACTCTATCCAATCCTGGTGAATCTGCAGTTCTACACATTCAATTTGATATACATTGAAGCATGGCATTAAGTTTTATTATTTTGGGATGGAATAAAGAAGAGATAAACCTTGCACCATGCATAACTGCCAATTGTGAAATGTGATTAGGTGTAATGATTCAATCAGAAATGGAAATTGCACTTTCTGTACAGAAATCTAGATTATTTCAGTAACATCATTCTAATGTTTGGCTTTTCTCCATTTTTATTAGAACATTCAACTCCAGCCAAAGTGGTGAAAGCAGCAAACCTAAGGCAGAGAAAAGGAAGCAAGGTATGTTGCTAACATGTTCTTTTATCCAATAATGTCTGCATGAGGGAGGGGGGAATGGAGGTATGGTACATCATAATTAACTTGTTAGTTCTAGAGAGAACCTAATGTGACATTAGGATTTTTAATGCATCACCTTACATGTGCTCAAATTGAATCACTTTTTCAAAGCTCATTTGCAATTTAACAATCACTTTTAGTTTTCAAAATCTTGACTATTTTAGAATAATCCATAAAGACCAGCTGACTGCTTTACCCCTGAGTCATTTATCAAAAGGTTAGAAACACTGCAGTGGCTTGGTTCTTTAAAGGACTCCAATTGTTTTCTTCCTAGATGAAATTGCCCATTTATTCCTACTTTTGTGCTTTCTGTCTTTTTAACTAGGTATTTAGGAATTGATAACAGGACAGATCTTATCACATGCTCACCATTTACTCAAAAATAGACAAAAAGAACTTTATCAAAAACTTTTTAAAAATCTAAATATGCAATGTCAACAGGTTCTTGACAATCAAAAATCTCTAGAAGATTGGTGAAACAGTATTTACTGTTCCAGTATCTGTGCTAATTTTCTATGGTGTGCTTTATTAGTTTTTTAAAATTATTATGTCTAACAACTGATTTGGAACAGACATTGTTGGCTAACATATAATAACTTCATGAATCTCCTCAAATCCTTTGTAAAAACGTGTTGTATTTTGCTATCTTTGGAATTCACAATTTAGTTTTAATAACTCTGGTAAACACTGCCCAGAACCCCTCTACACTGCCTAGAGTCCATCTCTGAAGGAGATGGGCAGTTAAGAAATCTGAAATATAAGTAAATAAATAAATCGCTGTCTGGAGGTTTATTTCTCAAGATATCCAAGAATCTCTTGTTACTTAGTTTTCTTGGTTGATTGAATTCCTTCCCTGAGTGAGTCAATATGGGTACAGACATTTATCCCAGATCTATTATAATGAACACCAAACGGAAAAAAAATATTCATTTACTTTGTCTGTAATCTCTGGAATATTTCTTACACTTTTGCATATCCCAACAATCCAGCCTGGTCAGGATCTTGCTCCAATTGATTTTTAAATAAGTTGTTACTGACTCCCCTTACTTTTAACTTTGCTTTCCTCAAAAGAGCATGGTGATGTTTCTTTTTTTCTGCATTGCTTATTAAAAGTTGACACCCTTCTGACAGTATTCGTGCTTTTTCATTCTCTTTCTTAAAGAAGGATTTTTATTTTTTGAAGTTTTGTCACAGTCTCGGTAGTACTAGAGAGCAATGCTGGCTTCTTTTTATCTTTAGTTGACCTTTTCTTACATAGTTGGATACTTTCCAGTTAAATCCTAATCATTGTGCTTTTGAAAAACTTCCAAACATTATGAAAACATTTAGCCTTGGCTCTTCCTTTCAGTGTCTCTCAGAATTACCCTAATTTAGCAAAAGTTTCCCTTTCATACTCAAATGTGACTTTTGGACACTGTTTCCTATTGGCATTTATGCTAAATGGAAATAGCATTATTTCCAATTATCTTTTGTTTCATCAAAGATTTTGCATCAGATGATGGAATGAAATAATAGATTAAATTAAATTAAATTGTTCTCATCTCTGGTTCTTTTAGGACTGTGAAATATGTAGGAATTTCGACTTCTTGTAGCCTGAACATGAATTATTATAAAAAATGTAGCTTTTATTATTATAAAAATGTATCCTTTGTATTACTGATGTTTTCCCCCATTTAACAGTTATCTAAGAGTAACCAAATTATTTTCATCAGCTTCAGTCTACCAATTTCTTTTTAAATGTTGATACAGTTGTTAGTTTCTTCAAATCTCTATCCTTTTTTGCTAATGATTTCATGATAAGTATGGCACATGGTTTCTTTTAAGGACTGATAGATAATCAGATCACTCTGTGAGTGAGATGGGCAGTCTCTAAATTTGACATATAAATAAAATAATACAGCATTAGAATAAAGGCAGGAAGCCTATAGAAACAAGGTCTGTGCTTTTTGTGTCAGAGAAATACTAGGATTAGATTGATTAAACCCTAGAAGACTTCCCAATTCAGCTTCAGCTTCCCTCTCCAATGCTAATCATTAGTTCTGTAAATTAGTTCCCTCCTGTAAAACAACAGGACCTATATGTATGCAGAAGCCATCTTTGAGAGACACTATTATGGATCCAGTTTTTAGTTGGGAGGATATATTTACCAGAATTATTATTTTTTCATCTGATGAAAGAACAGTGATTTAGATTTACAGAGGACATCGTGCTTTACCTCCTGTACATTTATTAATTATATAGATGTATATGGCCTCCCAATCAAAATGCAACTCTTATCAATAAAAATAAATTGAAAAAGAATATAAGAAAATGGATTGCACTTTCCACTCAGCCCCTTAAAATGCAATAATCATAATTCAGAATGAGATGGGTCCATTGCTAAAGGAAAACTCTGGATGTTTTAACACCCCACAAAAGGCCATTAAGGTCAGGGCCATCCCAATTTTAGCAGGATATGCTGTTCCCTAAGCCAGGTAAAATGAGCTATGAGCAAAAAAGAGAGCACACTTTACTAGTTCCATTAGATGACATGCTAGATAGTCCTCATGGGACAAAGAGACATTGGAGACTGGTCTTGCAAATAAAATGCATTTGCTGTGAAGAGAGTTATAGGTGTTAACCAGCACCTTGAATTGTACCTGTAAGTCCACTAGGAGCCAGTATAGCTCACAGAGGAGAGATGATATGTGGGTAAAGTGAGGCATACCTATGCTGCTAAATTCTGGACCAGTTGTAACTTTGGAATGGTTTTTAAAAGCAATCCCATGCAATAGTCCTAATGGAAACAATCAAGGTATGAGTGATAGTAAATAGGGACTCCTAATTTAAGAGGAACAGTTGGCACACAAGATGGATTTATACAAAGTTTCTCTTGGCCATAGTTGTCATCTATTTCTTGAGCAAGAGTGTAAGAGGGCCCCCAAGAGCATAAGAGGACTAGTTCTGTTAGGAGGTGCTACCTTGTTCAGAACCAAAGATGAAGCGCTTAGCTCAGTTTTACCAGAGTTGAACTATTCCCATTCATCCAGGCTCACACATCCTTGAGACACTGAAAAAGCACCTTGATACATCACTTTATTGAGTCAGGGTGGAGATATATAGTTGAGTCTCATCAGAATATGGATGGTATCTGATCCCTTGATGCCGGATGACTTCACCTAACAGCATATTGGTTGTATTGAAAGCTGCTGGGAGATCAAGGAGCATTTCTTTGTAACCTAAAAGTTTAAAATAATCCAAAATAATCAGGCCCGATTGTTTCAGTCAGCACCACTGGACTTGAACATCTGGAGTGCAGTTCAGAGCTGATTCAAATGATTTTATTTGACAGATGCCAAAAATGTTCCTCACAGCAGTTTTGAAGGTGTTTATCCAGTCTTCCTCTCCCCAAGAGGAGTTAACTGACCTTAAACAAGGCCACTGTTTGGCAATTTGCAAATATGATGCAAGTGAATATCTACTTACATTTTGTCATTCTTGGCACCGTAGGGTAATCTTTAATAAAACCCATGTTCAGTCAGATATAGTCCTTATCTTCCTCCAACAGTACTTTAGGTGTTTATTTTTTGTTTTATTTCCCAAAGGGCTATCTAGGATCTACAAACAAGAAGCAGCCACACAGTGCAATCTGATCCAAAGCTCATTGTTTTGTTCCAGGTTATGAATATTCCAAGTTTTAAGACCTCAGTCATCTCAAGTACTAGAATGTTAGGGAAACCCCAGGCTCCATCTGCAAAGGACTGACGAAACAGATCCTACTGCTTGAGTTAGGTGACAGACCAGAAATACTCCCGACACAGAAAGTGATGTCCACTATGACAAGAAAATATATCCATTTACCCAATAATCAGATTGTATCACATCACCTCTGCCCCCAGACAAAAAACAGAATTCATGATCACAGGTGTAGGTCATGCCTATTGTCATCACAATAGCCCTGAATTCTGAACCTTGTTCAATTTCATACCTAGAAAAGATAGGTTGAAGTGTGCCAAGTCTATGAATGCAAAGAATTCTGCTGCCAACTTGACTACAGAATCAAGCAGCTGTATAAGGGAAGCAGTAATCCCAAATGATCCTTCAGGTCCAATTTTACAAGCAGGATTTTTCATCCAGATAATTATGGTGCAGCATCCCTGAAAGCCATAGGATTCTCCCTGATACTGATAGCCACTCTTCCACCTATATACCATGGGATCACATCTTATGCCATATTTGAACCTCACAAGGCCTAATTTCTGTGTTGTGGGGGAGTATCCCCCTCCATGCTCAATCAGTTTTTGGTTATACATATTAGTTTGGCTCTTTTTCATGATTGTATTGTATAACGAGAGAAGTCTTATTACAGGCATTATTAATGGTGCAAACTTTCTGCCTATATGAGAAACTGCTTACCCTGTAATACTTAATTGTGATTACCATTATTGTGCTCTTGCATCCTTTGCCACAATTTCTTCCCTGCATTCCCATTTCCTGATGCACTTTTGGAAACTTTTGGAGTGTTCTGTAAGGCAAGGTTCATTTTTTTGGTGATCTTTTTTGTGATGCTGTCATTTTAAGGATCCATTTAATTATTTACATTTTTGAAAATTTGCTTTGCTCCTGATGCAAGTCATGAAGTATTTGTAAATAAACTGGTGGTTCCCATTAAACTCCCCACCCAGCTTTGTGTGGAAAAAATATCCAGACGGGAAAAAGTAGATGAATTAGGCATGAAAACACTGGATTTAAACTATTCTATATATTCAGGAAGCTGGTCTGCTGCATTGGCTTTGAGTAATGAACAGGAACAGTGAGATCTTCTCTCTTTGTGTATATGTAGTAATGATACAGAATTTGTCGTTGATAATTAGTCAATTTATAATTACATATAAGCCACATGATTTTTCCTAGTCTATGGAAAATAATTAGCTTCTCTTGTTTGGCAATGTAACTCAAAATGACTTGGAAGATTCTCTATTGCTATTCTGTAAATATCATCATACTCACCAGGTGGCACTGTGTCTGGAAAAAAAATCTTGAATTTATTAAATGTATTTTATGTTGTTTCCCATGGAGTCATCGGTAAGCTGTGCACAAATACTAGAATAAAAATTAAAATACAGCATTACTGTATTAATTTTTTTAAAATAAACCCCCTACACATAGAAACATAGGCATATACAGAGGCCACAGTAATGTTCATAAAGGGGAAACCAGTTTTGTCTCCACTCACTTTGTCAAAATAATCAACTAAATATCTCACAAAAAAGAAATTAAAATTAGAAACTTATGAAGGAGAAGCTACATACATTTCAGGTAATGAAACTGGAAAAACAAATAAGCTCTACATGAATCAGAAGTGTAAAGATGTGCTTGATTTACTACCTGCCCTAAAGCAGAAAGACATTTGTGGTGTGTCTGCAGGTCCTCTGGAGGGATGGGGAGATATTTTTCATAATTTAAAAATTAAAAATTCTGGCTTTCTGTATCACTGAGTACCAAATAAGCACATACAGTATAAAGATATCTGTACCTGGTTGGAATGCTCTATATGTATTACACATCTGAAATGCCACTAGCAGGAATATAAATAGTAAGTATTTAAATCTGGACTTGTATAGATGGTCAAAAGTTGAATTTACAGAGGGTAACTTGATTCTGTATTTTCTGTTTACTATATCAGGTTGGTGACTTTGGGGATGCCACAAATTGGCCAACGCCAGGAGAAATAGCTCACAAGAGTATACAGGTAAGAACATATTCTGATTCAGATTGGGGGAAAGACACATCTGTTTAGCCTGTTTGTGAACTGATGGAGTTGCTGAATGAAGAATATTCTCTAACTCAATAAATTCTGTTGTTTAGGAGTGGTGCTTCTTATCCTTGAAGTGGCTTTTTAATATCAGCAAATTCCTATTTCATTTTCATATTTTTGTGCTTATTGGTTGATGCTATTTGATTAAAATAAAATCTGTGAGTATGTTCTAGAAGGAAGATATTTCTATTATGTTGGATGTGTGGATTTTGTTTTATTTTTGTCTTTTTGTTATTGTTGATAATCGTAATCATCTACTACTAGTGATACTTAATTTGGCTATCAAACAACTCTTCAAAGAGGCAAATATTGCAAAAACTACAATAAAATAATCTTCAAGTAGCTTTTGCTGCTCCTACATCATATCCTGTTTTATTATTCAGTACAGCTTACATCCAATAGTGGATATTTTTAATTTCATTCTAGGAGAGAGGATGGCCAAAACTGGCTATTATTGTTTGGGCTTTTGCTGTTAGATGTACATAGGGGTAAATTATAATATAGAGACTTGCAGATAGAAAAATGTGCAAATACATATATACATACATATGCATGTATGTATTTAAATAGTTCCTTTGGGCAGTTAAAATCAATTAAACCCCTATAATAATGTAAACCTCTTCACACATACCCAAATTAAAAACTATCATATTCTAATCAGCACCATAGCAGTCGCATACATGTGCTGAACTCAATTTCTTTCTGGGTTGACTTTGATGAAGCACAAATTCTTACAGCTTTCTGGAAGGCATTCACTAAGTAAAAAGATGCTCACACAACATAGAGCTTAAAATGAAATGAAGAGGCCTATCATCCTGTGTACCATTCTTTCTTCAGTATTTTTATTTTTTGTTTTTCCTTCTCTTGATTATTTTTTCTTTAAAATAAATAGCACTTTTTACTTTCATTTTCCTGTTTTTTATTGTAAACTTTTGGGTTGATGACTGCTAAGCCTGTTTTTCTTGTGGTATATGTAAGCACTCCTCACATATCCAAAAGAAAAATCACCACTAGAGGGCCTCACTACTTGAATATTTTTTTTAAGCCACCAGGTTTCTTTGTTCATATAATTTGGATATATTTGGATCATATTCCCATCTTTTATTTGCATATTTCCTATATGGAATTTCCTTGGTATATAAAAGCCTTCAATGTTCTTTTAGAGAATTTCCAAATATTATGTCACAAAAGGAAGATAATCAGTTGAACTTAAAAAAAATCCTTATATTATTAAAATTAATTTGAAGAGAAGTTGGGGTTTAGAAAACTGTACACATGTGAGTGCATGTATATGCATTGACAGAAGAGAGGAACAAAGTAGCTACATTCCACATTTTATTGATCTAGATTCTTGCTGATCTTTATGTATGCATTATTATATCAAAAGTAGCAAAATAGATAATTAAAAATTATCCATTTAATTATAGTCAGATATTACCTGGGCATAGGTGAATGAAGGGAGGACAGAATGAAGGGAGATTGCAGGATTGCTCTTCATGCTTCAATATAGACATTCTTTTTCCTCATTACAGAACTTAAAGTTCAGTTTGAGCAACACTTTTGGGGGGTGCTAACTCTGTGCTTAGGAGAAGGCCAGGAATAGCTCATTACAGGTTCCAGGCAGAGGATTTCCTTTTAGGGTTTCCCTGCCCACCATCATCCCTAGCTCAGCAATGCTATTCTGGGACAGGAACCTGGAACTCATTCTAAAACCTAGCCAAAGTGAAGAGAAGATGATGTACTTATTATGCGGCAACGTTGAAATTACTATAAAAAAACTGGGTTAAGAAACTGAACTTCTTAAACTGGCAATATGCTCTTGGCTCTCTTCAGAGTGGATGCGACAAATACCCAGAAGTAGAACATGAATGCAAAAATGCTTAAAGCATATTTCTTGCTTTGGACTTCCTTTTGTTTTGGCAGTTTTACAGAGTGTCAGCTTTACAACTTTGTAAAATGCTCTCAGATTTTCTTTGTCTTCGTCTCCTGCCCCTGTCTTCATTGATGAAACATGGCTGTTACTAGGTTTCAAAACGATTTAGAAACTATGGGGAAAGCCTTGCTTTTGCAATGCATGTGTTTGAAGTATGCACATTCCCCTCTAATTTGCAAATAGTCTCTTTAAAAAAAAAACCACCTCATTTTTGGGAACAAACAATTGCTTTATAATTGCAGTAATGTACTTGACTTCAAGCCAAGCTATATGATACTATTGAAGGTGTTAATGGCTCCACATAGGAATAAATAAATATAAATCAATATCTTGAGGTGAGAATGTAGATAGGATTACTACTTTGCTAAATAATTTGTGATTATCTTTTCCTGTACTTCAAATGTCTCATCATTTTCAGCAGTTGTCGCAAAAATCCCAATCTCTACGGAAACTTCATATTAAGAAAAATATGAGGGAGCAGGAGAAAGGGGAAGGAAGTGATGGCAAAGAGAACATGAAAACTCGATCCGATGAATCAGGAGAAGAGAAAAATGGAGATGATGACAACCAGAAATTGGCTCAGAAGAAAAAGGGTGAGAAAAGGCTGTCTTAGCAGATGTGCTAGTATGGCAACTCTAGACTTTCCATCAGCATTGCTGTTGGGAGGGCTCGGTATTGATAAAGAGGACTGTACTTCCAGTGCATTAGGAATTAATGACTATATATTTCATTGACTGTGTGGACATTAACATTAGGGAAATTTTTTATTTAATAACAAGAGAAAGAATCTTCCTCCCCAAGTGTTTGGTTTTTTTGGGAAAATATAAGTTTCTTAAATCAGAAATAAAGCTGTGGTTGTTAAGATAACATTAATGAACATTAACATTACAACAACAACATTCTGAAGTACCGGTATATTGGGCTGAAATAATAACAGGCTGATTCATGTAATAAAAAATTCAAGAGCTGAAAAAGGGTTTGAATCTGACTGTAGAGCAGAAAACATACTAAATTACATGCGATTAGAGTGATCTATAAATCCAGCATTCAATAAAAATGCTTTATGTAAGCATCCGAAGAAGCAATCTAATTTCAAGTACACCTTTTTCAGATGTTACCTAGAAATCACAAAAATGTCTATTTCTTTGAAGTGGAATTTCCAAAGAATTAACAGAGATTAAATTGGCAGAGAAAAATGTTAACATTAAAAAATGAAATCTAAAAGCAAAGCTCCCTCCCTTCTGTGTCTTTAAGAACAGTACCAGCACAAAAAGGTTGCATGAAAAAGAAATGGACCAAAGTTTGAGTGTAGGTAAAAAAGGTGTTAGGTTTCCAATAACCTGGTTGCTTTCTAATTGGCATTACATGATTTTGTAGCTTAACTATGACAGTTGCTGCACTTTCTGGTTGCCATCCTTAAGCAAGTCTGTCTTGTCACCATTTATACATCTTGCCAGCAGCCCCATTCACTTTGGTTGCAGGAAGTGGGCAAAGAAGGTTGCAAATGGTAACTGCAACATGCTGCAACATTTGCAATAGACTAAGTGCCCAGAGCAAAATCATATGACCAGAAGGATGCTGCAATGGCTGGATGTTTTGAGGACCAGTCGTAAGCACCACTCATTCAATGCTGCTATTGTAAGTCCAGTCAGTCATTGAATAAGTGCTTATTAATCAAAGACCACCTGTAGAACTGAGAAACAGTTTTCTATTTTCTTGAAACAATAAAATTTAAAATCTTATCACAATATGTTCAAAGTACAGTCTATTAGAAATATATAACTTGGCCACTTTCCCCCGATGCCGATCCGTTATCTTGTTGCATAGTCAATATCTGTTTACTATTGCAACCATTTATTATTTTTTCTCATAGTAAGCAAAGGAATAGGACAAAAGTAAATCTCTGCCCTCAGAAAAGGCATGCTTTATGAATTGAGGTAGGAACAATATTCTGGTTCAGTCTTTCATTTTAATACATTCCTCAGTAGGCCTTGTCTGCTGGACTCGCAGAGTAGAACATGAGTAACAGATCACATTGTTTCTAGGCCAGCATTCTGATGTCCTTATCATAATTGGGTTTTTTGAAATCTCCAGCTATTCATTGCTGTTCCGCGACTCTGAAATATTTTGACAGTTTGTGTCACACATTTTTCAGAATTATGTTGATTTGCATCCTTTGAAGATTAGTCCTAGGTAATAATTTTTGTATTGCAGGCAGTAGACACAAATGGGTACCCCTGCAAATAGATATGAAGTCTGAAGTGCCAAGGGATAAAACTGCTTCTCGTAACAACAGACAGAATGAGCAGCACCGGCATCCTTCCAACAACCGAAGTGAATCAAAAGGTATGAGTGAATTTCTTTGAAAGCAGTTAAATGAAAGCACACACACACTTTGTATTGTTTAGTTTATCATATTCTTTCATCATCTCTGTACACAAATGAGCAAAACATTTCTAGCTTGAAATGGGCACTGTGACTGTTCTGACAAAGTAAATTTCCTCTTCAGTGGTAGTGATTTGGAAAATTCATTACAGGTAGTCTTCGCTTACCAACTGCCTTTTTTAGTAACCATTCAAAGTTACAACAGTTGGAAAAACCAGATCTCATATTTACAGCCATCACAGGCATGTGATCACCATCTGCAACCTTCACAAGCAGAATTAACAGAGAATATGGTTGCAGTGACATCATGTCTCATTTATTACTGTAATGATTCACTTAACAATGACAGAAGTGGAAGTGTTGTTGTAAGGCTAACACAGTCACATGATTTCTCATTTAATGACTGTTGATTCACTTAATGGAAATGGAAATGACATTGTAAGGTCATCACTGTCATAGAATTTTTGCCTTAGTGACAGAATTGTCAGTCCCAATTATAGTTAGTGAGGGATGACTGACTATAGCCAGTAAAATAGCAGATATGGGCCTTTATTTTACTCCCATTGGCTGAAATTAGTTGAAGGGAAATAGGTTTGAGATAAAGTTGATTAAGCATATGCTAGGGTCAATTTTGATCTAAAAGCCTATAAGACTGCTTGATAAGTGAGCTTATTGCTGGCTTTAAAGTACTGTGGGGAGAAGTTGTAATAGCAGTGTTGCTGTCCTTGTGTTTTAAGATTTCAGATTGTAAATCATAATGCATTGCTTTTTTTATTGAGCCTTGCAGACATATTGCCTAATGCCAGCATCTATTTTGCTTATTCATGAAACACAAGCTTAAGCTAATAGCTAGCTACTTGAATTTTTATGCTTGTTTTTTTTCTAGTAATCAGGATTTTATAGGGAAAAATTGTTGATCTGTTGGTTGGTTGTTCAACTCAGTTTAGTGGGTATTTTTATGAAGACCAAGCTACAAGAGTTTTGCTTAATTGCTGGTTCCATGTTTTGCTATGGGCATTATACATATGTTTTAACTGTAGGTTAAATGTTAAAATCATCCTTTTGAACATGGATTCCTTCTTCCATGTTTTTGTAAACCTGTCCCTATTGCAGACCAATTGAAATGTTTTGGCAAGTCTTTTGGAATATAAAACATCAAGACACTTTCTGTTTTGTTCTGACTTTCCGAACAAATTGTTTTCCATTTTGATGTACCTCTGTCCCCATAGACCAGTGGTGGCTAACCTTTTTCTTGTGTGCCAAAAATGCAGTGCGCGCACGCTAGCGCGTGCATGCATACCAGCACACAACCCCCCATACACACTGCACTGCGCATGCCCCCCCCCATTGGGCCGTTTTTCGCCCTCTAGCGGGTTCAGGAGGCTTCGTTGAAGCCTCCAGAGGGTGAAAAATGGCCCAAAG
>JANHFT010003348.1:52614-66625 GCA_032467955.1 Pseudoxenodon macrops | reverse complement strand
AGAAGTCATAGGATACAAGCAACAAGTTACAGTCCTGCAGTTGTAAGTGGGAGGAGATGGTGATAGGAATAATGAGATTTGTTCTTTTAATGTAGTTATAATGATTATTTCAGCTTATATAGTGACTTTATTGTACATCTACTAGAATTATTACAAGAAGTGTTATAGAAATAGTATAGATAGTATGCTGATTTCCATCCCTAGTAAGATTCTATATTCTGATCCTAGAAATATGAGGACACTGTTGCTACATTTATATCATGTCACGGGATGAAATCCACCTGCTTCTGGTTATAGATTTTAAATAACAAAAGTTACCATCACCTATGTTCTATAACAGAATGCTATTACTTTAAATTGATCCCTTTCAATCAGAGAGCATGTCAAACACATATCTTTTATTTTGTCATTTAGACTTTTTAAATGTGATGTATAGTTTGTATTTGTTGAAGCTTTAGTATAAATTTCCATCACCTTCATTTATTCCCTACAATCCCAAGGCCCACGGAGTGGATCTGACTCACGGGGTGCTTAGATCTGGCCCATGGGGCTGCCCTGGAAACTGCGAAGGAGCGGCCCACGGTGCCTCTCCCAGCAAAAATGAGTGGCCCTCCCGAGCTCAGTTTCTGCTGTCAAGAGGGTTGCAGAAGGCCATTGCTGGCGAAAACGGAACTTAGGAGCCCATTTTCGCTGGCAGAGCTCTCTGGCCATCACAGGCACCCTTGCCACGAGTAATGTCAAGCTGGCCACGCCCCCTCTCCCTGCCCTCCTGAGGTCAAACTTCAAACATTTGTTTTTGTATATACCAGCATTCTAATATATATTTGAACAGTAGTGATTCTTTATACAGTGCATTCAGAAAGTATGCAGACCCCCTTCAGTTTTGTCAATTTTCTTATGCTGCATCTACAGTTGTTGAAATTCACTTTTTCCCCATCATTAATTTACACTCAATACCCCATAATGACAAAGTGAAAACAGAATTTTATAAGTGCCTGTAAATTTATTAAATAGAAAAAAACTTAAGTATCACATTGGCGTAAGTATTCAGATCTTTCAATCAGTATTTTGTTGAAGCACCTTTGGCATCAATTGCAGCCTTGAGTCTTTTTGGGTATGACGCGACAAGTTTTGCATACCTAGATTGGGGGATTTTCTGCCATTCTGCAAATCCTCTCAAGCTCAGTCAGGTTGGATGGTGACCGTTGGTGGACAGCCATTTTCAGGTCCCTCCAGAGATGTTCAATAGGGTTCATCTCAGGGTTCTGGATGGGCCACTTTCGGACATTCACAGAGTTGTCCTTAAGACACTCCTGTGTTGTCTTGGGTGTGCTTAGAATCGTTATTATGTTGGAAAGAGAACTTTTGGCCCAGTCTGAGGTCTGAACGCTGTGGAACAGGTTTTCATTCCTTGTACTTTGCTCCATTCAGCTTTCCGTCAACCCTGACCAGTCTCCCAGTCCCTGCTGCTGAAAAACAACAGTGATGCTGCCACCACCATGCTTCACTGTTGGGATGATATTGGGCAGGTGATGATCAGTGCCTGTTTTCCTCCAACATTTAGAATTGAGGGCAAACAATTCAATCTTTATTTTATCAGACCAGAGAATCTTGTTCCTCACAGTCTGAGAGTCCTCAAGGTGTTGGTGTTGTTTTTTTGTTTGTTTGTTTGCAAACTTCCAAGTGGGGAGTTTTGCAGTGAGGAGGGGATTCGGTCTAGCTGTCATAAAGCCCAGATTGGTGGAGGGCTGCAGTGAGGATTCTCAAATTCTGTTTTCACTTTGTCCTTATGGGATACTAAGTGTAGATTGATGAGAAAAAATGAATTTTGTACCTACCTATATTGCTTACTGAGATAGCAGTAAGATTCTTAGAATAAACAGCAGACTTTTGCAGCACTTCTCCATTACTTCTAGCTTCATAAAAGAAAATACAGTGGTGAATGCAGGAAGATTTGTAAGTACTTTGGGGCATATTATCTGAGGATGTTTATACTAAAAGGTAAATACAGAATCATTAGATGGTTTTGGGCTCAATAAAACGTAATTGTATTTGAGCTGTTCATACATAGAGTAGATGAGAGAAAGGCATTAAATCCGTTTTGTATGTCATCTCCCCTTACTTAGTCAGTTGCTCCTGAAATTTCTCAATTCCTGAATGTGAATCAAAAGATGAGCTGTCTGAGCATGGAAAAAATAGTTAAAATAATGTGAAGAGGAAGTCAGAATATTACTTTCATGAACTCCTTTTATTAATTTTTAACCTGTCTCTGATGTATATGAATGGGAAGCAGACATCCAAAAATGATCTTTTGTCACAATTACATTGAATGTTAGTCTTATGTGGAATTCCTTAACTAAACTGTACACAAAAGTTTTGTTTTGAAATTCTGATTATTTGTCTTACACTGAGATATGGTGAGGTACATCACCATTGATATTTTGAAGCTCCATGTTCAGTTATTCTTGATAGTCACCTATTTAGGGACCCACTTTCTATGTTCCCAATTTACTGAGATTTTTGTGAGGTTTTCACACTGCTTTGATTTGATAGACATAAAGTGTAACTCTTCTACTCAATGTATTTTAATTTTCATTTGTGATCTTTTGAAATGTAGCAAGAAGTAGAAAACTTCAAGAAGGTGAATATGATCAGCAGAGAGCAGTTTGACACACTTACCCCTGAGCCTCCTGTTGATCCAAATCAAGAAGTTCCCCCAGGACCACCCAGGTTCCAGCAAGGTACGGGTTTGCACAGACTCATCTATTAAACAAATTTCAGTAGGCGTCTTCCACATAGGATCTTTTGACAAACATGCAGTCCTCAATGCTGTATTTTTAAGCTGCTGCTCTCTGGTTTTCTTCTTCTGCTTGTAAAACATCTAGAAGGTCTTCCTATTTCATTTTATTGTTTATCAAATTGATATGCCTACCCATCTTACACAAGGTGAGCTTGAGCAGCATACATTAAAAATCTTATATTTATTTCAGGGCACAAATCCATCATGTTATGTTTGCTTTTTAAAAGTTTTGTTGCTTTCAATTCTTTTTCTTAAAGGGAATAGGAAAACAAAGTTTCTGAGCATGGATGCTGATGTTTGTTTGTTTTTTCTGTATAAACATAGTTTAATCATTATTTTTTTTCATTGTAGTTCCAACCGATGCTCTGGCAAATAAACTCTTTGGTGTGCCCGAACCTTCAACCATTGCCCGATCTTTGCCAACAACTGTGCCAGAATCCCCAAACTACCGCAATGCAAGAACTCCTCGGACCCCTCGTACACCTCAACTGAAAGACCCCACACAGACACCTCGATTTTACCCAGTGGTTAAGGAAGGCAGATTGATAGACGCCAAGGTAAGGCCTGTGCATCTGCTCCTTCTATCTATATCTATAGATATTGGGTATCTTTTGACTCAGCTATAATTCTTTGTGAATCTTTAGTGTTCATACAGAACCTGTCATGTTCTCCTTCTGCTTCTTACAGACACCCCGGAAAAGGAAAACACGGCACAGTTCAAATCCGCCAATGGAATGTCACGTTGGTTGGGTGATGGATTCTCGGGAGCATAGACCTCGAACAGCATCCATCAGGTACTAAAAGGCATAATGATTTTCATTGAAGTTGAAGAACAAAAGATTGAGAGATCCTACTGAAGAAAGGGATCCTACTGTTCTTCCTCATAAGTCAATGCTGTCTTTACTCAGAATAATTCCTTAATTAGCAATTAAGACTTTTTCAGAAAAAGTTTGTCAGATTAAAGTCTGATTGACTGTAATGTGTGTGTATTTGTTTCTGAACATTTGAGCAGTTGGTTCTTATATTGACACATTTTTTTCCAAATTCATCTAGTTCCAGTCCTTCAGAAGGCACCCCAGCTATAGGCAGCTATGGCTGCACCCCACAGTCATTGCCTAAGTTCCAGCATCCTTCCCACGAACTCCTGAAAGAAAATGGCTTCACACAACATGTCTACCACAAGTATCGCCGGCGCTGCCTTAATGGTGAATTGTGTAGATACTGCTGAACTTGTCATGTGTTTGATTTTTGTGCAGATTATATTGAATAGACCAAGCAGTTTTCCTAATGCCTTGGCCAAATTTAGCTTTTTGGCAGTGATATTCTTTGCAAACCTTCATTATTGTTTGAAGTAATAATCTGTAGACCAAATTTGCATGTAGTGCAATGAGCATGGCTTACTGTGAATTGGAGGCGGGGGGGGGGGACTTCTCTGTTCTGCATGGTTATCCATTCACTTGTACAAAGCTATAGGCAAACATGTAGTTTTAATCACTTCTAATTGGTATGGGCCATTTCCAGTCATTTAAAGCCAGTCTTCACCATATAATGTCATTTAAGATTACAATCCTTTGGCTGCTTTGTAAATGACATTGCTACAGAAATTTCTCTATCTGGCTTCAAGATCTAAAGACCCAGGCATTCAGCAGATTCTTAATTTTGTGTATAACAAAAATAATGATGGGGATTGTGTGTATTTTGTCTTTAGGATGAAGTGAAGTATTTTAATTGGCATGCACTTTGAAATAGTTCTTAAGAGCTTTCTTCTTTGTTTTTACCTAGAACGGAAACGACTGGGCATTGGCCAGTCCCAAGAAATGAATACTCTCTTTAGATTCTGGTCATTTTTCCTTCGGGATCACTTTAACAAGAAAATGTATGAGGAATTTAAGCAACTGTCTCTGGAGGATGCAAAGGAAGGGTACAGGTAGGTCCAAAACCTGTTTATTGCATCATTATAGTTGGCATTTTAAATATAGAAAGGGGGACACAGGGATTGATCTTGGCTTTAGTAACAAATATAGTGATAGCCCTTAAAGGGATATTAGATGGATAATTTGTCTGATCAAATAAACTCTTGTAAAAAAAATTAGCATCTGAAGGAAGTACTGGTGTTACAAATAGTATGATCTTGCAGGTATGGACTGGAGTGCCTCTTCAGATATTACAGTTATGGACTGGAGAAAAAATTCCGACCTGACATATTTAAAGATTTCCAAGAAGAAACAATAAGAGATTTTGAGGCTGGTAAGTGCTTTTTTTTCCTGGTATCACATACAGTGGCTAATATTTCAGGAAATTTTTATGCCAATGAATTGGACCTTTTTCCAATAATTATGCAATCGTTCTTTAGAATAAATAGTTGGGAGTTTTGATTACATTGTGATTCCAAAACTATAGTATGAAAGGACGTTTTGAGTACTATGCATAGGAAGAACTCTTAAAAAGTCATGAATACTGGGAGAAGTTCCTAACTTCTGAAGCCAACATTACTTTTAGATTTATGCTCTTTTGTCTTAAGTAAAGAGAGGGACAGCTGCTTTCTTGTCCACTTTGTCTCTTTCCTCAACACCCCACCCCCCGCGTGTGTAGCTAATAAAAAGTCTCATCACAATATTTGCTGAAATGAAATTGTTATGACTTCATATGTCTGTGTTAGATGAGACTTATTCTTAAGTTTTTTGTCCTTTGTTAATAGGCCAACTTTATGGGCTTGAAAAATTTTGGGCCTTCTTAAAATATTCCAAAGCCAAAAACTTGGACATTGACAGCAAATTGCAAGAATACCTCAGCAAATTCCGCCGCCTTGAAGACTTCAGAGTTGATGTGGGTACAAATTACTGTTTCTTCCTTGTAATAGAAATATTACTAATGGTTGTGTTTTCTCCAACGTTTATGGCTATATCAGGCATAGTGTGCACAGAGTCGATTAATAATAATGGGTTTGAAATAATATGAAGTGTTAGGGGAATTTTGCTTGTAAATTAATTGTAATCACTGGCTGAGTGACTTTGGGCCCGACACACTCTCAGCCAACCCACTTTATAACATTGTTGCTGTGAGGAAAAAAAAAGGTAAAAGTAGGTTTTACTGCTAGCTGGCAGGGAAGGTCACAAGTCATGGATACATGATCTCTGCCTTAACAGTGATTCACTTAATGACTGGCAAAAATTTGTAAAATCATGTGCGATTACATGATATCTTACTTAAATGCCACACTACTTAACAACAAATTTTCCAGTACCTCTTGTGGTTGTAAGCCAAGGACTATGTATGTATGTAAGTAAAGGGCAAGATAAAATATATATTAATAAATATATTAATAAAAACACTCCCAAACAACAATATCTATCTTTGTGAAAGATTCAGTGGGAGATAAAATGCCAAGTCCAGTCTGACAGCTGGTTGACTGTGCATTAAACCATAGTAATAGTAATAAATAACAGCCAGTTTGGTCTAGTGGTTAAAGCATCAGGCTAGAGATTATGAGTTCTAGTCCCACTTTAGGCATGAAAACCAGCTGGTGGCTTTGGATCAGTCACTTTCTCTCAGTCCATGGCATCAGACTCAGGCAACAAGCCAGATTTGGTCAATTCCTGTCCAACCGAAATGGATCAAAATTTGATTGATTTGGAAAAAAACCCCAACCCTACACTTACATGAAAGTGCTAAGCAGAAAAATAATAAAAATAATATATTATTTTTAAAAATAATAGCCTGGTCATATATGAAAATCTTCAGATAATTGTGAATGAAGGTATGAATATCAAGACTTTAGGAACTAGAATTGGAAACCATATTTTGAAGTATGGGCTCATTCTAGCTTGTCCAGTTCAGACATGGCAAAGTTGAGTGCTGTAGATCACTATACTCGTTGATTTTCCCCTAAAGTTTTTTTTTTGCGCTAAATGCCTATAAAATCTTTCCCTTAACATTTCAAAGTAGAATGAAAAGATTTTAAGATCTCAGTTTTGAAAGTGTAGGCCAAGCAATAAGTACTAAGCAAAGGTGGTCTTTTGAAGTACTATTACTTTTACTATTACTTTTTAAAAATACTGTAACAAAGCTCTATATATTTCTCCCTGTATGTGTGTAAATCATAAATCTTAAAGCAATATTGAGATACTACATAAATTGGTCTAATGGCTTTTTTCTCGTTTCAGCCTCCTATAGGGGAAGAAGGTAGCCACAAGAGACATGCTGCAACCATAGGAGTAGATGGAAGGAAGCGATACCCATCTCAGTCTTCTAGCAAGACTGTTGGCCATACTCCATCCAATCAAATGTCTGCCTCATCCAGCCAAGTCCCCAATTCATCAAGCCAGGAAGATGCCAAAAACCTGAGCCAGCCACATGCAGTTTCCACAGCCACAGTGGAAACCCAAACAGTGGGGAAGTAGACATACTAGAACTACCAGTGGAAAAGGGGGCAGGGAGTTGGAATGTCAAAATCCAAGACCAGGCTGCTTTTGGGAGGTGGGGCTATACAGTGCATATGATTTTTCTTGTTGGCTGGAAAAACAAGATGATCCAAGTTGAATGCATCTTTTTCCTTGCTGTGATTAAGTCATTGATTGGAGCCAGACCTTTCACATTTTCATGTCTTAGCGCCTTTCAGGGGTTAGGTTGGGTTGGGAAAGGGGAGATTTTTATAAATATAAATATTATATATATATTATATATATATATCAAGTTTTAAATTATTGATAGAAGTTTGTTTGGATAAACCAAAATTACTCTGCATCATGCAGCCTCACAATCCAGCTCCTTCTCCTCCCTCTGAACACTTAACAACTATGCAGCCCACTTGGTAAGCTGGAAGTTTGGACCGAACAATGTAGTGTTATTTGGAGAACTAGCCTTTGGCTTTCCAAGTTCAGCAGGCATCGCCCCTTCTGGATATAGCAATGCACAAGAGGAGTCTCTGCTACTATCACCACCACTTCTGTTGTGGCTCCCTCTATGCTGCTCATCTTTTCCATCAGACACCTACGACTGGAAATGAACCAAAGGACCCTGGCTGAAAGTGGGCCCACTTACATTGGGCTTGCCCAGTTCTTCTGCGTGATGGGTAGAACATAAACTTGCACAGTGTCTCCCCTCACATAGGAATGCTTATAAGACTTGGCTAAAACAGCTTTCACTTAAAAAAAAAAATACAAAACACAAAAAACTTGTTTAAAAAAAATCTGTTTCTTTTGCTTCCTTCCTTCAAAATTAATAAGTTGCCTTATTGTGGAGTTGGGAACTTGTAGGCATCCCTGACTTGAGCATTTTGGGAAAATGGCATCTCCTTGGGAATCAGCCAGACTGTGATATATTTCTGTTTCCTGTTCAGTGACTCTTGTCTGCAGTAGCTGATGACTGTCTTCCCTTTAACCCAGCTGTGATCCGCATCAACTGGAACAATATTGTTGAGATCTAGCTGAATGTTGGTTCACGCCACACGAACAGCTTCTCTCCAGAGCAGGGGGACACTGGGGCACTTCAGCCTGCAACTTCTGCTATTGTGTAGTTGATGCTGATGTATGTGTATCAACTGTTTTAGTGTCCTTTCTGCTACAACTGCATCTGCCATTGCTTCACTTAGACTTCCAGGTGCACCACCATTTTTCTCTCTCTCCCACCAGGACAGACCAGGATCTCATTTGTTGTTTCATAAAAGCTTCCTATTCCAGGATAGGCAGGCAGTTGCACCAGGAAAAGAGTAATACACAGAGTGAGGATCTAAAGGCATACATCCTTGCTTTTCAATCCATGCGGTTGAAGGGAGGTGTGCATAGGAAAACAGCTTTATCGTAAGCAAAGTAGGATTTTTATGTCCACAATCATTTCTGAATTTGAGGTAGCTTACTCATGTTAATAACTTGCACAGGATTCCCTTTCTGTGTTCTTTCTAATAATAGCTATGATAATCTGCCTCCCTTCCCTGGAATGACCATGTAGCTAAGGATGCTGCTGTTTAGACTGTTGGCTAGTTGCAAGCATCACACGTACAGACAAAAAACAAAAACAAAACACCACTTCATGAATTGGAACCACATCTGCTGTGTCACACCACTTTTTACAAAGCACCAAGCTTACCTTGGCTGCTATTGGGCTAACTGCTGGAACTTTCAGAGGCTATTCGCATGGCTGAAATTATGTAGAAAACAGCTGTCCTGAACTATTGGTGTGAACAGCAGAGAAGGAAATACATGCTGTATCATGTTTCTGACAACCTGGTTTGTTTCTCCCTGCATTTTGTTAACTTTCCTAATGTACTATTGGTATTCTGCAGAAAAATCAGCAGGAGAGGAAAGTCAATATGCCACTCCTGCTTACCATATAGCTCCAAAAGGGGATAAATGGTAATAAAAGGGTGCAATACTGTTTATGTGGTCCTATGTACTGTGGCTTAAGTTAAACCAGTCCTCTTCTTCCCCCTCCTCGATAAAGCATGTGCAGAGGGCCTTTCTATAATGCTGAGAATCGATATCCTCCATTCCCTGCACCTCATACATGTAGAAAAAGTGGGGCAAGGCATACTGCATCTTTTCTGTGAATTCTTCTGCCAGAACTGTCGGATATCTTGGCTATTTCCACATTTTAGAGTTCATGTTTCAGGTATATCCTTAATATTAACGTGCTGGAAAGTACTTTTGTGAGACAATAACAGACCTTAAGTTCCTGCAGTTAGTCGTTTGGAGCAGATAAGCGTTAATTTAGTTTCAGGGAGTGTGATATTAGGGCGGTTCATTGATTTATAACCTCTTGTGGATGATTTGGTACTAAATACGTAGATAACTAAGGAAATGGGACTTTCTGCCTAGGGTTAGTGCTGCCTGATGTTACCGTTTTTAGCTGTATCAAGCTTGCTTAAATGGGAGTTTGCCACAGAGTATTCATGAGTGATAGTGCAATGGCCACATAAAGCACACCCTATGGTTCTAGCATGACTGAATAGCATCAGGGTATTGCTTTCTTTCTTTGCTGTGTCACTTGTTATAACAAACCTTCACGTTGTCATTGAGGCATGCAAAATGAAAATGAGCATTCCACTGTTTTCACCAGATGCAATTACATTGTGATATTGCGGAGTATGCTGCATTAGGAGAACCATGCTAAAATGGAACTAACAGTTGGGAATATCGTGGCCATTTCATGAATTGACTGAAATCCTTATTATCCCAGGATTTCAATTTGCAGTTAAGCAGATGGATTGGAATGCCTGTATTTTCATTAGGACTATTGCAACCACAAGATAATGCTGCCCTGTAGTGGTCATCAATAATTTTTGCCATGCAAACTTTGTAAACCTAAGTATCATAGTTGCAACATGAAATAAAGCATATCTTTGGGAACTATGAGATAGAAGCAAGTGCTTATGTGTCAAAACCAGTGGATATTTGTTCAAAAGCATTCTTAGAAGTAATTTTGGACATTTATTCTGGCACCCTGAAGAAATTGGGCTCTTCTGAATGTGAATGCTGCTATGTGTGGTTATACAAACATATTTTTTGCAAATTTAAGATGAGCACCAAGGCAGTAATAGATGGTAGGAGAAGAAAAAAAATAACCAATAATTAAAAACCTGCGATAGCTGTAAGAATGAAAGAACCTGTAAGAATGCCACATGATTTTTATCAATCTGACAATGTTACAGGTTGGACTGTATAAACGTTTACTGGTTGAGAATAGTTACTTATCGCTGAAAGGTTTGGGAAGATTTACTGATGACAGACTGTTACACCAGCTTAGAAAGACATTGGTATAATATGTTGTAGTCATGTAATTATAGTCTACCCGTAAGTCAGAAGGCATCACACCAATCCTATAAATAGAAGAGATTTCTTTGGCAAAAATAGGCTCGAATAGGCTTGAATACCTTGTTGGGAAGTGAATGGATGTTAATAAAAGTGTGAGTATCCTATGCTCTCATAACGTGTGAAAGTACCTTCTGGGAACAGGCTTTCAGTTGGGATTTAGAAGCTTTCTGTGGTTTCCCAATGTCTGAGATTACTAAATCTGAGAAAGTTTCTGTTCCTCAGTGCAAAGCAAAAGGCATTTTAAAAATAACCTTGGTCATTCTGGATAGGTCTAAACTTTTATGGTCAGGTAGAAGGGGAAGTTGAAATCTGGCTTAGAATAGACAGAAAAGTAAGTGACCTTTATTATGTGTTGGTGCTGTCATGTCTCTCTACCCCTTTTTGTTTCTCACAATTTTCCAGTTATAGTGCAAAGATTTGTATTTGCCTTTCTTGCTCCTGGTAGCTTGATTGTACTATTAATACATAACACCAAAACCTTAGAGTGCTGCCATGCATTTTTGTTTGTTTACTTGTTTAACAGGGCTGGGATGGGACTTATTTATGCCTTGCTTATTTTCTTTTGTTAAGCAATCAAATGTGTTAATACAACAAATTCTGGTCTTCTCTGTATCCATATCAATCTTCTAAAACTTGGATTTGTCAAACGATTAGAAAGGCTTAAGAGGGAATGTATAGTTAGTATTGTTAAATGCCTCCATCTTTAAAAAATCAGTTTCAAATGAGTGGTTTATTGGGAGTGGGAGAGTTCATCTCAGCAACATGGGTTCGGACACTTAAAAAAAAAATCTACAGATCCCTTTTCTGCTAGTTTACATTTTCACTTTCTGAAGACACTTGAACATAGGACCGACTTATCTGTGATGAGCATATTCTATGACTGGATACATGAAAAGGGCATGGGCTTAACCATTCCTGTTTGGTTTTACAGATTTTGTTCTTCCAAGTCTGGCCCTCTAAAACCCTCCTTTTCTTTGGTGACATTATTTTTGCATGTATTCCTCTTCACAGAAATGACTCATATATTTTTGGTTATTATTCTCTTTTTCCACATTCTGTATCATGGTACAAGAAAATGGCTTGGGCCACTGAGATCCCACAGCTAAGGATATGATGTCCTTGGTTTGAGCTTTTGCTCTCCAAGACCACTTTCTGATAATAGCATTTATGTGACATGCCTGGAACAGGCATGGCTAAATCTTTCCCCTCAAAAAATTGTTGGCTTGGTTCCTGCAGTAATGCACAACAACTATGATGTTTGGAGTTTCATTGGTGTGAAGTCTGTATTAAGCTGCTGAAAATGTTGGATGAACAATCTGGAAAATGCACCATGATTGTTTTGTACACAGGTGAAACTCTTGTCACAGTAGAAAAGAAAATCTGGCATACCTGCTTTCCATGAGCAGGATGCATAAGTGTGTGCTTGCTGCTAAAGACAAACCAATTAAGAGTTTGTATTCACTTTTAGCTATATTTATTCTTGGGGGAAAAATCTTTAAAAACAACTGTTACCATATATCACCTGGGAGGAAAAGATCTTAATATAGCCTACCATGCACAATCCCATCTCCTGTTAATAGTATATAATTCTTGACCCATGTGCTAGGATCATCACATTGGGGAGGGGGGAAAGGAAGAGGAAAAATTGTAAAATACTTGAATGAGAGCCTGTATTATAAACAGTAATATTATTCAGAGTATCTGCTTTATAGGCTGATGTGACTCATTATTCTAGTAGTGCTTTTAGTCCTTTGTAATTTGTGGTAATTATGCTTTTTCCTTTTTAATACAAAAATGTATAAAAATAAAAAGCTCAAAAGACCATGTAGTTTAATTTTCATTGCTTTGACTGCATTCACCGTTCTGTACCCATTGTGGAAATCCATCCTCCTATCCTGATATCTTCCATAGGAAAGAACCACTTGATACGGTGTTGACAGGTAAGAAATTACACTTAATATGAACTAGATTTTAATAGTTTTGGGTTGAATGTCCCCATGTACCCTTGCTAAAGAATGAATCTTGACTCCCAGAAGTTATTTTGATTCTTTTCAAAATGGCCAAAATTCGTGGCAAACACAAAATTCTTTAGAAATATTGGTAAAAATTACTAACAAAGAGTATTTCATACGATAATTTAGAATAAAAGAAATCTCAGTATATCAGGTTCTCTATGAAGATAACAAATCATAGTACAAACACAGCACTCTAGATTTGATTCCGTGCACAAGCAAGAATAAATTCGACCAGGTCCATTAGTTGCCTAGAGTATGATAATCTAATAGGGCCAAATTCTTTGCAAAAATTGACAGGATTAATGAGCTGAAAAGCAATCTCTGACCATAAGAAAGGACTGATGTTATTTTTCAGGTTAGTCATCTGCCCTGAGTCATAAAATAGATCTAATATCTAACCCTAAGTATGGGTTAGGCAACAGGCCCTCAACACAGGTAGTCCTCAACTTACCACCATTCATTTAGTGACCAATAGAAATTACAAAATGTCTAAAGACTTACAGTTTTTCAGAGGATTTGCAGCATCCCAGTGGTCACATGATCAAAATTCAGTCAGCAACTGGCATGTGTTTGATAGCAATGTTGTGGGATCGTGATCACCTTTTGCACTCTTCTGACAAGCAACTTCAATGGGGAAGCCAGATTAGCAACTGTCACTAATTTTAAGTGCAGTGATTCACTTAACTGGCAAGAAAACTAAAATGGAACAAAGCTCTTGCTTGAGCTCATATTGTCATAAGTTGAAGGCTACCTATAATACAGTACATACGCAAGGTTGTCATGAACTGAGTCACTCCAGATTTAGGACTCTTAAAATTAGTAGTCTTTGAGCAATGGAGTCAAGCAACTTGGGCAGGGAAGTTCTAGAGCAGCGGGGAAGCCAGTGCAATTAATTGGCCCTAGAGACCAACTTCAACCACAGGGTCTCTCATCTAATTATCTGATTGTATATTAACATGCACTTGTTAAGTAAATTGTTTAATCTGCTTTGATTCCATCTATAGATAGCATAGTCCTGCTTGTATTTTCCCATTTTCTCTGCTGGAGTTTCGTAACAGGATATATTAATGTCCAAGTACACTGTTCACTGCATTCCTGTGGTCAACTAAATTGCTCAATCTGTATCAAACTTTTTTGGCAAGCTTTACTGTTGATAAATCCATGCTGGCTGTTGCAAGCAATCTATTATTTTCTAAATGCTTATAAACCAAATGTATAATAAGAGATTATAATGTGCTGTGGATAATGAGCTGATTGGTACTTGGCTATTACTACTTCCCTTTTAAAAATAAGAATATTTGCTCTTCTTAATCATCTGGAACCCTGTTTCCCCGAAAATAAGACAGGGTCTTATTTTCTTTTGACTCCCAAAATAAGCACTTGGCCTT
>JANHFT010003348.1:24510-52514 GCA_032467955.1 Pseudoxenodon macrops | reverse complement strand
GCCGTTTACAGTCTGCGCTGAGCGCGCTTGTTTGAAGTTCAGGGTGGGGGCAGGCGGGGGAACCTGGAAAAAGGTGCAGGAACGCGGTTCCGCCGCGTTCCGGCTGAAAAAAAGCCCTGTGCATAATAGAATAGCTGAAAGTGTGGCAGGCCAAAAGCAGGCCTGACACCCATCTTTGCATGAAACTTTCCCTTCATATCTCCAATTTTCCTGAAGAGATCTCTGGTCCTCCCTATTCTATTATTGTCTTCTATTTCTCTGCACTGTTCATTTAAGAAGGCATTTTTATCTCTATTCTCTGGTATTCTGCATTCAATTGTAAGGTATCCAGACTCAAGTTCACTCTCAGTCATAGAAATTTAGTGGCTGGCTATTTCCTTTATTTCCAAGACCCCAAATAAGTAGAAAGATTATTAGCTTGATCAGTGGCTAAGAGCAAAGCTATTATGTGAACAAACCTAGCAAGTTCTAACGCCTCCAGCAGCAATTAATATTCCCTTTATTATAGACCAATGATTAGCAGGAGGGAAGGTGATTCATTATTATTATTTTTTGGTCTTTTTCTGTGCAATCAATTTTATCTGACCCCGCTCTCCGTGTTTTGTTCTCTTTCAAAAGGCTTGCATTGCCTATTGCCTAGTTTTTGGGAATAAGCCTAAGGGAACTCAATTGGACTTGAGCACGAGTAGGCAAATGTAGTATAGCAATGTACAATCCATCCCCCCCCCTCCAGCAATTCCCGAAATATTGTATAGGTAACAAGTGCTTCCTGATATGGTTTTCAAGGAATGGAAACAAAGGTGAGTGCAGGAGGATGTGAATGCCAGAGATGGCAGAGCTTGGTAGTGTTCCTGTTGCTGCTGTATTCATTATGTGCTAAGTGTACTCTTTCCGACTCCCTAAGGAGGTTATAATCTTATACAGGTTTGGAAAGAAGCAACAGTAAATCTAGCGAGATTCACTTCAGCTTTTAAGGAGACATGCAATGGAATAGGAGTCCCTCCCCCAACTGATGGCCTTGCTTCTACACAGACAGGCAAAGCCTAGTGTGATAATGCAACTCGTTAGAGACGTGTCAAGCTTTGAAGAGCTTCCTGGCTTTAATGAAGCTTCAAGCAACGCACTCTGCTGAATCCGTCTTGCGCAATGTTATTTCACCTCATTCTGGTTTTCCGGCCTTCTATTACAGAGATCTTGCTACCCAGGAACAGTAAAAGAAGATTCAGCATTAGTTGAAGGCCGAGGAGTCTGGGTTTGCTTCAAAGCATGTTGAGGGAAACCTCGCTCAGCTGACTAAGCTTCCCTCCTCTAAACAACTCACCAATATTTTAGCTACCACTGGAGAGAGGGGAAAAAACAATATGGCCCCCAAACAAGGACCAGACGGACTTTGTTTGCATGCATGATAGAAAATACCCGTGTTCCCCTGAAAATAAGACAGGGTCTTATAATAAGGCACTTGGGCTTGTTTTTCGGGGAGGTCTTATTATTTTTGAGGTACAGGAGGCGGTGAGCGTGGTCACCTTATGGCTGCTTCTATGTTTTGGGGAGGGCTTATTTTTGTGGGATGGCTTATTTTAGCACATGCGCTTAAAAGCCTGATTGAGCTTATTATCAGGGGAGGTCTTATTTTCAGGGAAACAGGATAGTTACCGCTTGCAGATCAGGAATCAAGTTGAAAAAGTTACTTTAAATTGTTATGTTATACATTGATTGCAATAATTTATAATAGGTTGAGACATGTTGATTGTAGTTTATAAAAATAGTATCTGTTGCTAGAGTTGTTTTCTTGGGAATGCACTTGCTCGGGGAATTTCTCAATTATTTTCTATAGATAAATTTCTTTTCCTTCCTGGGAAAAGCATGTTTACACACATGCTACATTCTGAAACTTTTTCACCTTTGAGCACTGCAAAGCACTGCATTGGTCAAGCTGTATCAGTTATTTGAAAGTGTACTCACATAGTTAAAAAGTAAATTGGAGTGATACAGAGTGACTGAGGTAGGGGGAATAGAAGGGACAGCAGGTTGCTTTCTACAATTTGGTGCTCTGTAATAGCACAATCCCCAGTAAATCTACTTTATGACCAGCAAGACACAACCCCCCAGACACCATTTTTTGACTATGACTACATGATGTCCTCAAAATTGCTGATCACTGGCCCCCAAAATCAGGGCTCTGGATAGAATTTCTATTTTCCCCAATAACTTTATTAAAAATTATATTAAAACAGGTAAAACTAATACAAGAATCCAATACAAAATAAACATTAAATGTGGAAGAAGCTGCCAAAAGTAGCTAGTAGGAAAAAGAAACGTTCCTCATTCACAGCAAGTATATTTAACGTTAATTTATCATTGTCTCTTAAATTACAAATACATCTTCATTCCATGCAATACCACATTCACTATAAACTGATCACTTAAATCTCCAGATCTCATTAACCAGCAAAGGTTCAGTAAAGCCGAACAGAAATACGTACGTAATACAACGTAAGTATACAACCCCTCTTCACTTAATCTACACCTTACTCATCATCCCTCAAATTAATGGGTTGAATTTCTAGGAACCTGAAATAAAATCCATCAGGTTTCAAAAGGGCTTGTTTCATAATACGGGTGATATTGGCTGCTTCGCAGAGGTAAGGGAGTGACTGGCTCAAAATCGCCAGCTGGTTTCGTGCCTAAAGTGGGGCTGGAACTTGGTCACCCTGTTTTTCATTTGGTGCCTTCACCACCACCACCTAAACTTCAAGGCTGAGTTAATTTATGCAATTAGCCTAAATAGGATTGGCTCCTAAATCAAGAGTTTTAAATACCGTTAATTTACGAAGGTTTACATTTAAGGAAACATGAATTGACAGCTAGATAAGGAATCCAGTTATGTGTTTAATCTGGGCACAGAGCATAGTTTCTCTTCCCCAGGATATGGCCCCGCGCAATTCAATGGATCTTGTAAATGGATCTTTACCCGCGCAAACTTGGGGTAAAAACAGCTTTATCTGCTGCCGTAATATACTAGAAAAGGACACCGCTCACTTCTATGGGTGCTTTTTCATTGCTGCGGCGTACTAGGTTAAGGTTACCAGCAACGCGTTAGCAAAACCCGAGGGCTACTAAGTGCAAATCCCAACCAGCCTTGCATTAGCAGCTATATGTCATTCACGCAACATGCAAACGTGACCATAATTGGCGCTTTTCACTGGTTAATAAACGCAAGTCAGAACAGGGTGCGCAGTAGTCACTGGGCAGCCACGCTGGCCATGCGCATGAGCAATACCGCAGCCTTTTCGTCTTTCCGGGATCTTCCGAGGCGCCCGGAAGTTTTCTGACTGAAAAGGGTCAGTAGGCTCTATTGCAAAGCGCATGCGTGGCAGGGACGGTGGAAAGCGGGAAAAAAAAACATATCCCTCAAACCATCGAGCGATGTAAAAAAGGGCCAGGCTAGAGCGGCTTCTACCCGAGACCACGAAGGCGGCGGGGAAAGGGGCGATAACGGTCCGGCGCTCGATTTTCCCGGTGAGGCGGCGGCGCGCGCGCAGGGGAGGGGGGGGCTTCCTTCTCGAGCGCAGGCCCGGAGTGGAGGCTCAAGACAGGGCGGGAGGGCCCGAGAGTCCGGGGCGGAGCAGATCTTTTGTTTTGCAGACCGGATGTCCTGGGTCTTCGGGAAGGCGTTTCGGTTTCGCTCGCTCTCGTCTAGTTCGACTTCCCAGAGGCGGAGAGCGGCGGGGGGCGGGAGCTGCTGCGGGGGAGCAAGCCAAACATCCCCGGGAGCCGGTCCCCACGGGGATTTGGCTGCCTCCTCCTCCTCCTCCTCCCTACTGAGCCCTCAGTGAGCCAGGACAGAAAATTCAGAAGCCAGATCCTTTTTTGAGTTAACGCTGGGAAGCCCTAAAATGGAAGGCTCGGTTTTTGAAAGAGGAGATCGAAACGGCCTGACAGATGCTTCCTGCCTGAGGAGAAACAAACAGAGCCTCGCGGGGCCGTGTTCCATCGGACAGATACCGCTGGCTGAGGTGACGGGGATTGCCGTACAAATCAGTTAACACCGATTCCCTCAGTGTGGCCCCCGGTTAAAACTCCCCCTATTCCGTCCCCTCCCTGGATGACTCCAGCCCAGAGAAAGGAAGGCTGGAAGGAGACGTGACAGGGCAGGGGGAAAGTGGGGTGCGTGTGTGTGTTGTGTGATCTTTGGAGAGGCGGAGTTTCCTGGGCCCTGTCGTATTTGGGATGGATAGAAAGAAATAAGCAAGCTTTGTTGTTGAGGTTGTGGCCGATTGCCAAGGGAAGGGAGGATTCAGAGCAGAACCTCACAGCTTTGCCGGTTGCGTTGGGCGGGCTGGATTTGGGGCCGTCCCTCAGAAATAGGAGATGAAGTGCGTGGGGGGTGGGGAGAGAAAAGGTTGTGCCCTAGCTTAAGGGATTCCTTAAGGGTGCCTGCTGAAAACATTGTGTGTGTGTGTACAGGTATGTGTTTTTAACAGGATATACATTAAAAGTTCGAGAGGAAAAAAATACGTATTCATTTACTCAGTTTACATTCCATTTAAAAAATACTGAAAATTAAAAATTAAAATAAATTTACAATTGGTGAAAGGTGTACCTTTATTATTTTAATGTATTAAAGTTTTAATCTGCATAGTTTTAATATTTCAATTCTACTTACCTTTTTTTTAAATATTCTAAGCCTTCCGTAGTTACCTTTTACAGGAAATGGGTGGTATGAAAATTTAATAAATAACAATATAATATAATTAATGTAATATAATTTATATAATACATGTAGTCCTCAATTTAGGATTACAATTGAGGGCAGAATTTATATTGAGAAATTTGTTAAGGGAGTTTTGTTCCATTTTATGACTTCTTTTTGCCACATTTGTTATAAGTGAATCACTGCAGTTTTTAAATTAATAACATGGTTGTTAAATTAATCTGGCTTCCCAGTTGATTTTGCTTGTCAGAAGGTCACAAGATGATCACATAACCCCCTCAACACGACAACCATTATAAACATGAACCAGGTGTCAACCATCTAAATGTAAATCACATGACTACGATGCTGCAATGGTCATAAGTGTGAAAAATGTTCATAAGTCACATTTTTAGTGCCATAGGTTCAATTGGTCACTAAATGAACTATTATAAGTTGAGGACTACCTGTATATATAGTAATTTAATGTTGAGAGGCTGGAATAAAATGCATCTCTAAAGAAGTTGTATTCTGTGTTGGAAGAAATTTCCCTGGTTCATTCCCAGCTGGGAAGCAGTCACCGATACTGAGAAGAAATAAGACATGGAAGCAGCTGGCAGAAAAAGGGATTTAATTTAATTCCTTTAATTTGGGAAGGCAAGAAGACACAGCTCAAGCATTCCTGGGTTGCAAGCAAACTTGGAAGTATGACTGAGCCTTTTATGCTTCATTCCCCTTTGAAGCTCCTGCAGCTTGATGTGTTTTGATGTGTTTCTGATTGCCCTGGATTTTGTTTTCATGTTTTCCTTGGTTAATCTTGGTCCCAGGTCTTTTGTTTTTCCTGTCCTAGGAGATAATCCTGTCAGGGAGGCAGGAAAGAGGGAGTTTCAGGTGAGTTATTTTTAGCCTGGTTCCCCTTATCTCAATGGCTCTACTTAAGTATTTCTATTGTCAGCTCTGTTAGCAGGGCTGCTTTGTGTTTTTCTTTCAGCTGGTGCTATGGTTTTCTTAAAGGGGGATGCGCTGGCTTCAGTCTCTTGACACTGTTCTCTGAGGCTTCTGGTGCTATGAGGTCTCTGGCACTGTCCCCCTAGGATACATTTTCCACAGATGCCTGGGAGCAAGGTCCTTTCCTATCATACATGACATTCTTACAGAGGCAAAATGAGTGTTTTCCCTGATATTCAGACTCTCATGTTATTTAAAATTTAAAGGTTAATACCAGCAACTTAGTTTCTACCAGTTAAACACTTATCATCTGGTACAGATGTTTGAGTGCAGGCATCATGTGATCTGTATATCTTACATTAATTAGCACAGCTATTGCATTTTTCTAGTGGCAACTTTTATAACATCTATGTATGCCTATTTATTGTATTGTGGCTGTGACTGGTCTATTGGAGAGGGCAGCTAGCAGCTAAATATCTCTGAGGAGAGTGGGGTCCTTGATGCTCTCTGAGCTTGCTTGTTTTCTTGAAGACCTTTGCTATCCTTTTATATTCTAGTGACTTGCCCTGTCAGTGTTGGTGGTGGGTGGAGAGTCTTAGAGATTCTTGGTTCTGCTGTTTACTGTGGTGCTTCTTGGCAGAGTTTTGATTGGGGCATTGTTTACTTGATTGTTGGTCTGATGTTAATCTTGGAGTTAATCTATGCTGATTGCTGGTGGAGAAGTGCTTTTGCTTTTTGTTCCTTTTTGGCTAGTTGATTGTCTCTTTTGCATAGATATTGTTAATGACTGTGTCTATTGGTAGCTAATTTGTCAGAGTGGCAGGCTTTCGGAAGTGTTTGGATCTCTGGAATACAGAATACTTGAATTTGTAAACCCAAGTAAAATGCAAACATCTTATGACTAAAGATTAATCTTTCCAAAGTATTAATTTATACTCAAAACCAATATTTGATATCTTCAGAAGAATTGGCCTTTTAAAATGAATGTATAGAGAAAATGTTTACTAAGTATTTTTTCCATGTTGATTCAGTAACATTCTGGTCAAGAATTAAACTGTCTATGATAGTGGACAGATTTTGAACTTTAACTGTTAGGGAGCTTCTACCTTCTGAATTGTTATTTCTGCTATCCCCCCCCCCCCTTAAATATTTTTACCAAGATGGATCTCAGGAGAAGTTATCACATTATTTACATAAAGGAGGGACATGAATACATAGTTTTTGTCATGTGCTATGGAATATTTTCAGTCCATAATCATGCCTTATTGTTTGGTAAATGCTTCTTCAAACTTTATTAGATTTTAAAGATGATATTTTTTTAGTAATAGTTTAGAGCCTAATTTCATTATCTATTTAGATTCAACTTCCCATGCTGAACATGTCCAGGCTGTGTTTCAACAGTTTTGCTAGCTAGCTTTAGATGAGAAATGAGCTTCAGCTCTATCTGTTTTTGGATCTTGCAGCTTTCTGAGGGCTTCTGAGAAGGGCCTGCCAGAGAGAGTTCACTTGTGTTGGCAAAGTTTTGGGTAATTTTTAACTTTTTTCAGCACTTAGTATCTGATTTTGCAGCTTGCAGAAGAATGTTAAGGATTCTGATTGAGAAGTGAGTCCTTTTCAAGAGTAATTCTGATCAGCTTTTCTGTTATTGGATGCCTTTGTTGTCAAAGTGATTCTTGTCCAGGCAGTTTAAGGCTTTTGACAATTTTTGTTTTGCTCCATTTATACAACCATTCCCTGGATTGGCTCAGATTAACCCAATTATTTTTGTTGAGTTTTGCTAATAAATTATTTATTGCTCTTGTTGCCTAATTATTTTGCTTCATAACATGATTGTTTATTGCTTTGTTCCTCACTTTGATATTGGTAGACACCATTATTTCTTCCATCTCCCCCTATTGCAAGTCCATTTTCATATCTAATTTGAAGTGATAGTTGGCTTGAGGAATTTAAATGTTGTGGAGAAAAGTTTTCAAACATACCCTTAAATCTAGAGTCTAAGACCTTATAACTTACCCCTTAAAATGAGAGGAAGGTTATTGTTACAGTTCAGTTGCAGTTCAATTGTGAAATACTTTACCTCAAATACTTTCTTACCATTGTTTTGCTTTTTTTTGTAATTATATATATAGAAGTCTTTTATTGTTTTCATCATAATTCATTGCTCTTTTTAATATTTACATATATACTGTTGTGGGAAGTGCACCCCAAAGGACAGTGCCAGGAATCACTAAAGCAGTGCCAAAAGACTTAAGCCAGACCTTCCCCTTTAAGAAAACCAAGAAGCACCAGCTGAAAGGAAAACTCAGAGTAGCTGCTAATGGCTGTTACAAAAGTAACAAAGTTGACCACATAAATGCTTAAGTAGAGCCATTAAGATAAGGGGAATTAGGCTTAAAAATAAACTCCAAGGTAAACCAAAACTCCCTTTTTCCTGCCCTTGACAGGATTAAACCCAAGGACAGGAAAAAGAAAAGACCTGAGACCAAGATTAACCCAGTAAAACAGGAAAACAAAACCCAGGGCAATCAGATACACATCAAACCCATCAAGCTGCAGGAGCTTCAAAGGGAAATGAAGTATAAAATGCTCAGATTCACACTCCCAAGGTGCTTGCTTGCCCGGAAGAACTTGAGCTGTGTCATATCTGCTTATTACCTTCCTACATTAAAGGAATACCGCTTTCTGGCAGCTGACTTCTGACTCCATTTCTTTTAAGCATCTAGTTTTTCCCAGCTGGGGAACAAATCCAGGGATTTTCTTGAACACTGCTTAGAGCAATTTAATAATTGCATTGTTTAGAATTGATTTGTACATCTTTAAGTGTTGAGTGTAATATTATTGACAATATTGGATATTATATTGTATTTTTTCTTCTTTTATCAACAATTGTTAGATATTTTGAGATATTGGAATCCTGGTTTTCCATTGTAATTGTATACAAATCCTTCAAGATGCCAGCAGCACTTGCTGAAAATAGTCAAGTGATCTGTGAAGTATGGGCAAACAATCTAGAGGAAGAGATGAGAAAAATTCGGGAAATTGTTCTCAGTTACAGCTACATTGCAATGGTAAATTTATGCTTTCTGTATAGCTTTTATTCTGATGTAATATTTTTTAACATAAGTCAATTCTAGTTTAAATCAATGTGTTCAGTCTGGAATCCACTTGATATTTTAAAGAAGCTTGTTTCAGCATTTTTAGTTCTATTAAGTACTTCGTTTAAGTGAGTTGAGTTCAAATCTGCAAATTTTGCATTAGTTCCTAATATTCCTATATAATCCCTATTTAATTTAAAAGTAGATTTTTGTATAAACATTAATGTATTTGACATTTCTGTAGGAACATTCAGAGCTTTGTTATGTAAAGCTTATTTGTAAAATTTTGGCGTATTTGGCTGGAAGTTTTTAGAGTGTGCCGGATTATGTAGATTTGCCATTCTCAGACAAATCAATTTTAGTTCTAAGTGGTATCTTGGTACTCATTGTTAATTGGTTCCAGGTGGTGTGTTGAGTACCAAACAAATTTTTCCCATAAGGAGTAATGTGAGTCACAAGGCAGCCAACATTACAAGTTCTAGTTTGTGCATTAAATACCAAAAAGAAGTACCTGGATAAAATTTTCATGTCAAAATGCAAATTCATTTGAGTTTCAAAGAAGTTGAGTACCAAGGTAGCACTGTATCAAAATGGGTTCTGATATATACACCAATAAATTAATTTTAGATTAATTATTCTGTTTGTTTTTATTCTGTTATTCGTATAGATGCTTTCTTGAAACACATTTACTGTAATTATATGCAAAAATATTGTAAGCCTAAACCTTAAAACGCCTTGTTCCAAATTCATCAGAAATATTTCAACCATGAATAAACTGTTCCTGATTGCCTTTAAAGCAATTGCATGATCTCAGTAAAATAAATTGAATGCAGTGAGAGTGGGTTATTGAAGAAGTGTCTGTGGCAAATAAGAAGGGACCCATGCATATATGTCCCATTCCTTTTGGGAGATCAAAATACAAAGTAACATAAAGGAAAAAGGGTAAGGAATTAAGGCAAATTATAAAGTGCCCAAAATACGTCAATATATAACAAAAATTATGTCTGATTTTTTATAGTACAGAGACAATAATAAAATACAGGAACCTATTTCTAAGTTTAAGTAATACATGTATTTAAAATTCCTTAAATTACAAAAATATTCAGAATGTAGTTTTCTTTTAATTTAATACATAATAAAGTCAATTATGAATAAACGTACATTTGAAAAACCACAATATTTGAATAGAGATAATATCCAGATTTTATTATTGCTTGGGTTTAATGTTTTCTTATGTTCCTTTATAGGACACAGAGTTTCCTGGGGTTGTTGTTCGACCAATTGGTGAATTTCGCAGTTCTATAGATTATCAATATCAACTGCTCCGATGTAATGTTGACCTGCTTAAAATTATCCAGTTAGGCCTGACCTTCACAAATGAAAAAGGAGAATATCCTGTAGGAATCAACACCTGGCAGTTTAATTTCAAGTTCAATCTTACGTAAGTCTAAGCAGCAGAATAGTTTCTCTAACTTGACTTGTGGCAACAGAGAACCAAGATATTTTTGTCAATTTTCCATTCTCGTAAAAGAATTACAAGTGTGTTTCAAAGTCTGCACATTAGAAGCTGTTACTCTCTTTAAAAGTTGTGTTAGTTTGGAATAGAATATTTTTGAAAATAACCTGTTGATTTCAAATGCAACAGGCCATTTTCAGATAAGTAAGATAAGGTGTGTTCCCACAATTTACTGTAATAAAAGGACAATATAAACTGGACCTTTTGTGTGTGTTGGACAGAAGGGTTCCACAAACTTATCTAAGCCATGTCATGATAAATAATGAATTAGAAGTAGTAACATAACATAAATGATACTCAGTGATTGTTTAGGCAAAAACCAAACTAGTTTTAATGTTTGTTTGCCTTTCTCATTAGAGAAGATATGTATTCTCAGGATTCAATAGACCTCCTTGCAAGCTCGGGATTACAATTTCAGAAACATGAGGAGGAAGGGATTGATACTTTACATTTTGCGGAACTTCTAATGACCTCTGGTGTGGTGCTCAGTGACAACGTCAAATGGCTTTCATTCCATAGGTTAGTCTGTTTTTCAATGTTGGTAAACTTTATTTGCCTTTTTTAATTAATCTATCTTAAAACAGGTACAGTTTGTATGTTGGAATTGCTTGGAAAAAAAGTGAATGACTGAGCGAATGGAATTGGTGTACAGTTGGTGTATATGAATCTGAAAATGACCCTCAGTGGCAGAAAAATTGGAATTCTAAATATTTAATGGTTTGTAGATTATTATCCGTGCTTTGCATCCACTTTTAATAAAATTTTTAGCCTTTTCGAATTGTCTCATTGTGAATGGTGCTTTTGTAAAAGTTGTTTTATCAACATTTTAAACTGTTCCATAATTAACCTCACCTATCCCCAAATCTAGTAAATGATGATAAAGGCAATTCATATTTTACTGGTTCAAATTGTTTTGCTATTTGCAGGCATCAACTTTCAGCTGTTTATATGTTGCTTAACTTTTTTCCTTCTGTTTTGTTACATTTTCCACCCAAATTTGTTCTTACCAAATCCCTTTAATCATGGAGGTGCATTGAACAACTACTTTTTGTTCTAAGCATTTATTTGTATATTCCATTTAATTCTACTTGCTGAGTACCTATCTTCCGTTCAATTTCCACTGTCAATAGTTATAAGCTAAATTGGAAAAGGTTGACTTAAAAATAGAGAATAATAGTAAATTCTGCTATATCTGGTCCTATTGCTGTTAACTAACATGTGCCATTTTACTATTATTTCATCAGTGGCTATGACTTTGGTTATATGGTGAAACTGCTGACAGATTCTAGGCTTCCAGAAGAAGAACATGAGTTCTTCCATATCCTGAATCTTTTCTTTCCATCTATATATGATGTTAAGTATTTAATGAAGAGCTGCAAAAACCTGAAGGTACATTTTTATCATTGTTAATTGCAAATCATGAAGTGTAAAAGAAAACAAAGAATTTTAGTAGATATCATTTAAAAGGTATATTTAACATAAGTTATATATTAAGTACATGAGGACTTTATTCAACAGTTGCTTTTAATTTTATTACAGTTACAAATTCTCTGAAAATTAAATGCCATTTGGGAAAGCAGGATCCAACCTTGGTATCATGGCACCCTATGATTGGCTGGCAAGAATTTATCAATCATATTTATATGACCGCCTCTCTCACAAAAAGCAACTCTGGGCAATGTACAACTCTCCAAACATCAAATACATACAAGACCTCCAATTATAAAAATATAAAAGTCATATACTCAAGAGCATTGTTTATTCAAAACAGTCATTTGTAACCACCAAATTATTGCTGGAGATTATATTTGTAAATTCAAAGTGTAGCTTTGACAGTTTCTAAATTCTTTTAAAATTATGGTCTCTACTGCTTACTTCAATAGCCCCCACTAACTAGTCAAGAGAGGTCAGATGGAGTATTGACACTTGTGTTTCAGACGTCTTCCTTTATTGCAGGGAGGGCTTCAGGAAGTTGCTGACCAGCTAGATTTGCAGCGTATTGGCCGGCAGCACCAAGCAGGGTCAGATTCTTTACTTACAGGGATGGCATTCTTCAGAATGAAAGAGGTAGGCTCATTTGGCTTTTTTCCAGATCTTTGGCTTGTAGTCTGATGTTGTTCTTGATATCCTCTTCAACACCTTTTGTGATGTGCTATTTTCTTAATTTCTTTGGGTGTTGCCAAGTGTCAGCCACTGTTGAAATGACTGTTTTAAAATTTAAACATATACCCCAAAATGTTAGATGAAATGTATAACCACTTGTATTATTTTTTTCCCTAGTTGTTCTTTGAGGATACAATTGATGATGCAAAGTATTGTGGGAGATTATATGGCCTTGGCACAGGAGTAGCTCAGAAACAGACCGAAGATGTAGAAACAGCCCAAGAGAAAATGAGTATTTTGGCTATTATCAACAATATGCCCCAGTGACAGATTGCTACTTTAGGATATTAACATGGGTCCACAGAGGTAAACTTCCTTCTTGAAACTGTTTCACATCTTTCCAAGATATGGCGAAAGCACGAGTGTTTTTTTAAAGAGGGAAAAAGAATCTTTACTTTGAATCTTGGTAGATTCCAATTAAGTGATTTCATAATGGCTGGAGAGTTTGTCTTGTATGTAAAAAAAAAAAAATCAGACTCGAGCTACATACTATGTATATAACTCCTTTTTCTTTTAAACTTTACTGAATTTGCAAGTAGTTCTTTCAGAATTTTCAGCAGAGCTGAAGTTCTTTCACGCACTTGCAGATTTAGTTTTGACTGCTTATTTTAAAATTTCTTTTGCTCTCTGTGAGGGTGATGCGTTTCTAAGCCCTCTGCTAGTTTTTATCTTTTGTGTCAGTCTGTGAAAGTGATCCATTCAGCCCTGGTGGTGGAGACTGCATGAACATAATGTAACTATATGCTAGAAGTCACCATAATGGTGGTCCTGGATGGTATTACCACTAGTTCTTCCTTCCTTTAGCTTGCTGGGCCATGATATCATATTGGCAATTTTCATCTTAATAACTTTAGAATAGAATAAAACTTGTCAGCATGCTTGAGACTGCAGTAATAATTGGGACCAAAAATAGTTTCATGTTGAGTGAAATACTTTAACCCTTTTGTGAATAGGACAGTAATTGGGTAAAATCACAACTATCTAGTAATAATGGGCTATTAAAACTTTTAGATTACCATTTTATACTACTTTGAAGAGGAACCCTAGATTGTTCAATAGATGTAGACTAAAAGTTCATTTAATAGTTTTGCAAGTGTCATCATCCTGAAAACAAAAATCCTGTTTGGGGGCAGAGGGGATCTTGACAGTGTGAAATTTTAATAAATTCCCCATTATGTAAAGTATTACAAGCTGCTGCTGTTTAATGCATCTGTGTATATAATTGGTTCTTAATTTTGTAAAATAAAAGACTTTTCTTAAGGCATTAGACTTGGAGTTCTATTTTTTTGAAATAAAAATGTTCGGTAATTGTTTTTGTGTCAAAAGAACTGTCAGCAAAAGGGACTTAAGTCACTAGATAGAGATAAAACCTCTCAGATGCAACACTTAAGTTTTACAGAGACTAGTTGTAATCCTCCTGCTTATACAAATTTTCATTAAGGTTCCTGTGTCTGTGTGTGTGTATAATCCAGACTTGAAAAGTGAGGGTTTTAGCACAATTCAAATTGTAACAATTACTAGTTAATTCTACTCTGTAAAAATATTTTTCATCTCAACGTGAGTTATCCTCTCCTCCTTCTCTTTTATGTACAAAATATCTTAAATAATGTTGCAAGCATGACAAGCAATTTACAGGAAGTCCCATTCCATTCCTGTCTTTAACTTAACTTAAAAACTTTTTAATTAAAACTTTTTAATTATAAAGTCAACTCATTCAGATAGTCTTCGACTTTACAAGTTTGTTTAGTGATCGAAGTTACAACAACACTGAAAAATGAGACCATTTTCCATTTCCAGAAAATGGGGCAAAAGTCACTTAAATGTCTCACTTAGCAACATAAATTTTTGTATATTGTTGTAAGTCAAGGACTACCTGTATTGTATTTATACACAGGGTGCCTTCTCTTAAAAATACTGGATCGCATTGTCCTTCGAGTTGGCAAACCATCGGAAGCCATGCAATGTTTTTACGAACCTTTGAAAATAGGCTGCATATTAAAAAATTGCAGCTTCAATGGTCCATCAAAAGCTATTGTGTAGCTTCAGCAGTTCATCAATTGAAGGAAGAGTAATGTTGTGTACCATTTTTAGTACCGTAATAGGCAGCCTATTCATAAGTACAGTTGTCCCTAAATCAGATGTACTTAACATGGGGACTTCTATATATTGGATATGCTACTATTTCCTCAGCTCTATAATTTTATTAAATGTGAGTATCTTCAAATACTGGAAAAAATTTAGATCAGGAAGAGTATTTCAATGGGTTTAGAATGTATATGTATATATACTTAGAAGATATTCATAGAGCCCCTATCTTAAAAGAGATGACCAGATAGTTCATATACCATGTTTATTAGAGGGGCGCTTTTGAAGTTTCTTTTTGAAGTAGAAAATATTTTTAGCAGTGCTTGCAAAAAATAAGTATTTGTTTTTTCCACGTTCCACATTATTTTATTACATTCAATAATTGTCCAGTATGACTGTATAACAGTAGTCTTCTAATCATTCATTGTAGAATGAAACATATTTCATAACCATCCTTAACACCCAGGAGAAAAAGATAAGAATTTCATGGAAGCTTCTTTATATGTGTGATTTCTTCCGTATTTCCCAAGTAGATTTAATGACTGCTCTTGTAATTCTGGAATCAGATCTACTTGGCACTGTGCACCCATGTGAAGCACAATAAGGCAGCATTCTAATACATCAGGGAAAGGGGAAACCTATAAATAAATAAGTAAACAAATGAAAAACTAGAAGCTCCAATTAGGTATATTATCCTTCAGTTTATAATATTTAAATTAGCAATGCTTTAATATATATAACACTCATGTGAGTAAAAATAAGAAATTAAAATTAGCCATATGTCATTGAAACATCAGTTTTAACAATTTTAAAATAGTTTAAACTATTAATGATTAAAGTTAGAGAAACATCCCCATCAGCTATGGAAAGTTTATCACACCTGTCTATTCTAAGAATGTTCAATTATACTACTATTCATTTGAATTGGAAGTTATTCTTTATTTTACAGCTTGGAGTACAAGTGCATTGCTTCCTACAAGCTAGATCTTTGCTAATTGTAGAACAACCATAGATTTACTCTCTGGAGGAAGAGTTTGAAACAACATAATGAAACAATTGATGTTTTTTGTTTGAACGTGAAAAAGAACCAGAAATACCAATCTGTAAAAAAACTATTTTAATCATTCAGTTTTAATCATTTCAGATTTAGACCTCTCCTAAATTCTTCAGATCATGTAACTTTTGTAGGCTTTTTCCTAGTCAGATTGTCACTGTCAATAAGCAACATTCATGGCAACATACACTGCTGTAAAAGAATCTAAGTCTTACCTTCATACTTTCTGGAAATTCTGCAAGTTTCTCATTTGCTTCTGTAAGTTGCTTTGTCAGATCTGGCAGAGAAGCTAGCTCCTTCCTTTGTTCTTTACTGTAAAGAGATTAAATTTAAAAGATTTAATTTCCAATAATATAGTCACAATGAATTATTTACAATATATATTGGCAGTGAAACTGAAGAAATTAAATAATTCTGTCATATAGAGACGTTTTTTCAATTTTTTATATAATAAATCATACAAAAACAATCCAAATGTTTGAAATAGGACATTTATATGTTCTTTAAAGCTTTTTGATAATTAAGAATTTTAAGGGCTTTTTTGGAGTTAGAATAGTACATATTTAAAGCTAAAGCTCCCCCTTGAAAATGTATGAATTCAGGGTCACAGCAGTTTGGGTATCAACCATTAAATGTATATTCCCTACATCTTCCTAACATTCCTGCGCTATGGCAAGGGCCGCTTAAAATACCACCTCAATTTTACGATCCTGTATCCCTTAATTTAGTCCTTCCTAACACCATGCAGAGTTTGCAGCAGATTTTTTTTCTTTGCATCCTAGGAGAGAAACATCTGCCGCTTGATTGAACTCTCAACCTTCCGAATTGGAGGTGTCTTCACCACTAGGCTATTATGCCACTCATTAATGCATATTCCCTAGATCTATCAATTAAATTCACCCTATGGTGAAATAAGCAAAATAGAATAGAATAGGAATCTCAACAGATGGCTAAATAACAAATAAATAAGGAATCTCAACCATGCCAAAAGCTAATGTACTCTTAAGTTATAAGGTATGAGTCAAATCCAGCACAGTGGGTTTCTCGTTCTTTTGAACGTGATGCTTTCTACAGAAATTATTTAGCAAATCTTACTTCAGATTCTGGTTTATGGCAGACTTAGCCTCTAATTCCTGCCCCTCTGCAATTTGATGGAAGTTGGTTTTCTGATGCTCATGAATCATTTCTGCAAAAATTTGTTGAACTGTAGAAATATCCCTCTTTAAACTCTGGACTTCAGCGTATTCTTCTGAAAGGAGCACTCTACATCCCCTCAGTTTCGTCTGTCTGTCTTCTAAACTTAAATGGTCTGCTAAATTAGTTTCTGAGGCAATTCCATTGGAATCCACATAAAAAGGATATTCAGTCTTGGTGGTCTTGATTACAGTTTCTTCAGTCAAACAAACTGTATTAATGCTGTTCCGATCAAGAGTAGTAGGAGAATGAACTTCAGAGGTTTGTTTCAGGGATTCTAAGCCAGCATTCTCAGGGGAATTCCACCACAGGTTGTATAGCTGTCCATAAGCCACAAACGCTTCTAAACTTCTGAAAGCTGCCATGCTCTCAGGATTTTTGCTGTCCAGGTGGTCTCTCACATGATTGCAACCTACTGAACAAGACAAACATAATTGGGAATACTGTGCTTTTCAATCTTTTTTCCAAAACCCAATGCTTAGAATTGCATTTTTATGAACTTTTGACACTATTAAGGAAAATAGGTCAGTTTTAGTTTATCAAATAGATTCAGTATTAAACATACAATTTTCTGTGAAATTCATTACAAGAAATGGCAGGCATAACTGGAATTACTTTAGAAAGGGTTTGGGGGTACATTCATGAAGGATAGGTTCCTGAAGGCCTATTGATCATGATACTTCAAATGTTTCTTTTGCGTTGGGAGCAGAATGCTGAATGCCGGTAGTGGGAGGACAACAGAGATGTGTGTGTGTGTGTGTGCATCTTTCTTTTCTACTTGTGACCCAAGACTAGTCATGTTTTTATGCAATCTTGCCTGCAGGTAGAAAATGAGATAAAAAATGTCTCATTAGACTTGTTTAAAGAAGGACAACCATGTGAATGGAATCTTCACTTCTTTCTTCTCAAAAAGCAGAGTGATGGTTTTCTCTCAAAACAAACTATTAAAAAATGAAAAAAAAACTGTTCTAGCCAGATCAGGAATTGGTCAGAATTCTTACCAAAGGAGAAAAATAATTCTGTGCCATAATAGGAGTGCTATTAAGTAGTCCTCAGAATCTCTGTTCTCATACAGTATAACAACACTTGATGGCATCTGGTAGCCTCTGAGGAAAACATTATCCTAGGTCCATGATGGCGAATCTATGGCATGTATTTTGTATTCTGCAAGTGAAATGCAGAGCCATCTCTCCGGGTATGCGAGCTGTCGCCTGTTGCTCTTCCGGGTTATGGTGCACTGGCCAGTTGGTCTTTGCACGCGTAGGAATGCCAGAAACCGGAAGAGCAGTCACCTGGTGCGCATGCACGTGCCATAAAGATGGTCTTCTGGTTTCCAATGCATACCAACCAACTGATCTTCGCGCGTACATGCATACCAGAAACTGGAAGACCAGGTGGTCGGCGCGCATGCAAACCAGGTGGCTGCTCTTCCGGTTTCCGGCACCTAAAGATTCGCCAACACTGTCCTAGGTAATTGGAACCCGCAACACAGTGATGTAGACATCATAAATCCATAATTATGTTTCTTGTTGTCTTCTTGTCCTTCTCAACTCCTGAACTCATTTTTCCCACTTAACAAAGCAATTCAAAGAATTTTTTCACAGTTCAATAGTAGGGGAAAAATTAACCAGAAAACCTACCATACTGTTGCCTCATACCCACCAAGATATTGAAGGAAACTGAACAGAGATTATGAAAATTGGAGGCTGTACTCTTGGATCTATGGAAATACTGAGACCAAGGAAAAATTAGCCATCACCTGTAGGGAAGCAGAGGTTGCATATCTCTTGCATAAGATTGAAGTTTCCAGCGTCATAACTGCGCATCACAGCTCTTAAAGTAGCTTTCACAGTTTCTTCCCAGGAAGACATCTGAAGGCTAAGAAATGCTAGTGTCAACTCATGGGAAATGTGGAACACCAGCTAGAAAATAAAGAAAGATTTTAAATGTGTCAATTCACGGGAGTCGATGGAACAGCATAAACCTACAGGTATATCAGATGGCTTCCATTATAACAGTTTTAATGTGTTATTTGTTACAAAGGGAGCTTGAGTGAAACAACTAAGGTAAATGAATAGGTGTAAGGAACTCGAGGAAAAACTTATAGGACAGGCAGAAGGAACCTGGGTTGTTTAGTAAGAAAAAAAGACAACATTAAGAGAAATATGTTACATCTGTTCAGGTATCTTAAGGGAAAACTAGGGCATATTTTGAAACATTTTTTTATAGCCATGTATTCTTGGGAGTGGAAAGAGTAGATTAAGATCTATAAAATAATTGAAACAGTCTACCTTAAAAAGTTTGTGGGTTCTCTATTTTTGAAGGCTTGAGGCTACACGGTCACTACCTATGGTTGGTTTAGTTGATTTTTCTGCACACTGCAGAAGGCCAAACTAAATCCTTTTGTCCTGTGCTCAAATGTACATTCTATGATTCTAGACAGACTTTGAATTTGTCAAGAACTGTTGTGAATCCAATACAATTCAATACAATTCCTTTGTGGTCCCCGCACCGCAAACTACCATTTGAAAATTATACTGACAAAAGTCATAAACAAATTACCTGCTTGGGAGGTGTATTGCTAGTAGTAGGAGGGTACTCAAGTGTTCTCAGCTGCTCAAATGTGTTCTGAAACTGTTCAGGCGTGTTCACACCCAACGCACTCTGCCATACATTGATAACCATTTCTATGAAATTGAGATCTTGATTGGTGGTCCAGCTGTTGTAACAAGGTGTGGATGGGCATCGAATTCCCACTGGATTCCGTTGACTGAGGCACTTGTGAAACAATTCATGAAGACAGAATACCAACCTTTGTCCCTTTAAGTGGAAAAAATATATTTTAAGGGGTCATCTTGAGAAAACATTTCTCTCAAAACAGGATAAAAATAAAACGTATGTGTGCATATTTATTTGTATCCCATCTTTATTATTTGTAGAAATAACTCAAGGTGGCAAACACATCCAACATACCTCCTATTTTCCCCACAACAATAACCCTGTGAAGTGAGTTGGGCTGAGAGTGAGTGACTGATCCAGCCGGCTTTCGTGGCTAAAGTTTTCTAGCCTGGTGCCTTAACCACTAAACAAAACTCACCCTCACATGGTTGAAAATAGGTATAAGGTTATAAACATAAAGAGCTAAATAAACCACTCTAGAAGCAACAAAATATACTGATCAGCAAACTCTTGTTGCAACAGAAGCTAGTTAGGAGCGATATAAATTTGATTTATATACAAACAAAAGTCATTTTAAACCATTTTTATACTGACAATATGTAATATTCAGTAACACGACAAGTGTTTATGTTAACTCAAGCTTTTATACATACAGGGTCATAATCCAAACTTTTAGCCCAAACCAGCCTATTTGCAGAATTATATGTTCACTGTTTTGTGGCTGGCAGACAGCATCAATTTCAAGATCTGTACGATCAACCCAATGTGTGACTGTTTCATGTTAGCTATGTTTGACATAATATAAATAATGCTCACTGACCAACAAGCTCTCATGCTGCTGCAGAACCTCTTGTGCGCCAACCCAATTCTTAGATGAAAGAAGCTCCTGGGCACATCTCAAGGAGAAGGACAGAGATAAATCGTTCTCTCCAACTATCAGGGCCAATTCGGCAGCAGTTTTAAGTGAAGTAATATCTCCTTTTTTAGCCAGTACTTTGGCAGCATCATAGGGAGAGATAGCTCCAAGGTAACTGAAATGAAACCATTTACACAAAGAATTAAACTTTAATTTGGATCAAATGTAACCATTAAGCATATTTATTTAATGCATTTATACTTGTGTTCACAGGTTTACATTCCCCTCACAAAATCTGTAAGATATCAACAATTTTGTAAGTAAATATGAGTGACCTGAAACACCCCCCCCAATATTTTTTAAAATTTATAATGTGATTCAAATTAAACTATTAGGTCACATAAAGTAGCACAATCATTATACCAAGCATGACAATAAAGGAAAGAATGAAATTGTCCTGTTAAAAACTTCGCATATTCTTGAATATTTGGGCTAATAATACAGTATACACTAAAGCTGACACATACAGGTTGAGATGGAAATGAAGGGTAACTATCCATACCTGTGCCTTAACAGTAATTAGTGCCTGTGCCCTGTTCTCTGTGGCGGCCTTTCAAAGTATTGGAAGACTGCTAGCATGTCTGAACTCACTCGTGTTCATGTTTACTTACAAAATGATTCACATTTTGCAAATTCTGGCAAAATTCATAGATCCTAAATTCTATGTCTTTATTTCGTCTCTTGGAAATATCTGCTTTGTCCATTAATGTATACTGAAGAGGAATTAAGAGGTTACCAAGTATTCTTTGCAATTCAATCTTAAATGGAAACACAAGAACCAAGATTATATTTTGGTTGTATTGTTTCCAAGACTTGAGTGAATTTCAGTTGGTAGAAGGTGCAAAACACAGCCATGTCCAGAAAAAAGTTTTTTTTAAAATTTTAATTTAAAGGAAGAGCGGTGTTAGGTTTGACATTACAAAATTCCTTAGAAAGACGAAATCTGGACATTTATAGCCTGGTTGAAGTAATAAACAACTAGTGCATTTTATCCTTCTAAAGATCTTAACATATTAATTTGTATCATTTATTTCTTCCTATATCTTATGTTGCCTATTTGAAGACTCCCACAGAAAAACACATTGTTTCTCTGTTTCTGTATTTAGACAGAGATTGAGAGAGAGAATATCTTGCTTAGTAGAAAGGAAACAACAATATGTTGAAGAGATCATATTTTCTAGCAACTCATACCATTTGGCTGCCATGGAGTAATGGCCATCCTTCTCTAGCACTGCTGCCCAGCAGATGTACAGATCTTTTAGAACTGGATCTTCAGGATGTAATCTAGCTTTGGCAATTACAGTGGCTTCTCTGAGAAAGAAGAAGAGAGAAAACTAATTTTAAATAAATCATACTCTTTAACATTAGCATACTGATCTCTTTCACGTGAAAATCAAGTTAAATTCAAAATAATTATTGTATTTATTTCCCCAATAAGATGCTGAAAGAATCAGCAAGGCAGCACCCAACCTCTGCTTATAAAGACAAATTCATGCCCAACTTTCCTTTCATTTTACAACCATTGTGCTCTTGGTTTTACATTAATGGAAATTTATAAACAAATACCTCCACAAGCATCATTGGATATGGGGAAGATGGGATGAAATTATCTAATGTTGATTCCCATATAAAACAGTTGGAATAAAGGGAAGTATTAAATTGTTAATGCAAAACAACTAGATACATACATTTTAATGTTAAATAATAGACTTCAGGAGAAATTAATAACATTAAACATGATTCTAAATTGATATAAAATAATCCCTTTATAAGGCTAACTATGCTGTTCTGGTTCTTCTGATTTACACAAAAGGCTAGAAGATAATCATTTCTTTCGCCAAAAAGAAAGATTCTCAATTCTGCACCAAAACTAATTGAAACAATAGCACTGTAATGACCTGAAAAAATTATGAGACTTCAGTAGTTCCACAGCTTCATACACTTTATGAAGAGAAAGGAGATAGGAGGCAGCCTTGACATACTGCTCTTGAAAACACAACTGCTTTGCAAAGGCTTCTACAGTAGAGGCCCAGGCCTGGTAGCCAGCTGAAGGGAAGAGGGGAACAACAATAAATAAAGTAACATGGAGAGAAATAAACACATAATTATTTGTTGCATTTACATTCTACTTTTTTTTGTTCAAACGTGTGGGAGGACCCCTCCCAAATTTTATCTTATTGAACCCATGAGATATGTTTGGCTGGGAGAGAATGAGAGAACACCCACTGAATTCCAGGGAACTCCACACTTGAACCTGAATTTCCCCAATCCTAGCCTGATACTTCTGACCATTTTCACTGCAGCTACTTTGGCCCTGCAGTATAAACCAATGTAAGATTTTTAAATTAAGGGAAGTACTTTAGAACAATGCACCATTTGTACAATACCGCCTAGTATTGGACGCAAAATAGCCGATTTTCTTCAATGTTGTGCATACCCATTGGTGAGATAGCCACTAGTTGATCTGTCAGTTCTCCCCTTTCTGCAGCTGATTGAAGAGCACCTCTAAGATCTCCTTTCCACAACATGAGTTGTTGAAATAGCTCAGGGTGTCCATTTCCTAAATGACTTTTTCCTGTGGGTGTAAGCATTTTATGTTCAATATGGTCTGAACAATGTGTACAGCAGCAGCATCAAAAAGCAACAAGAAAATCCACATACATCTATACTTTGAAACTCATTCTGTGCTATTATTTCTTTCCTTAGTTTAATAATGCTTTTGAATCCAAATGACCATGTAGCGTATTTTTCGGAGTATAAGACCCTTTCCCCCTCTAACAGAGGGTGGAAATGTTGGTGCGTCTTATACCTCAAATACAGCAATTTTTGGTCTCCTGAAACCCAGCTCCTGCATCCCATTTTTTCACAAAAATGAGGTGCGCAGAGGGTTTGGGAAGCCTACAGACTGCTTCTGTGGGCTGGGGGAAGGCAAGAACTCCCCCATTTTTGCCTCCCTCCAGCCCCCACAAGCAGTCTGCAGGCTTCCCAAACCTTCTGCATGCCCTGGTTTTCGCAAAAACAGGTGAAAAATGCAAAAAACAGGGTGCATAGAGGGTTTGGGAGCCCTGCAGAGTGCTCCTGGGGCCGGGGAGGACAAACCATTTCCCCCCCCCCCTTATTTACCTCTTTGAAATCATGGTATGTCTTATATACTGGTACGTCTTAATAGTCCGAAAAATACGATCGTTTTTATTTGCTATACTCTTCTATAAGGTTTAGATTTTCTCCCCTAATTCAACTCTTTTCAGTTCCCTTTTCCTGATAAAATTAAATCCACTCTTTTTCCTCATAGTAACAACCCTATCAGTTGAACTATTTTGAGAGTTATTTTCTTTCTTTCTTTATATTTCATATTTCTAAACTGCTCATATCCTATTACTTGTATCTTATTTTTATTATGTTTATAAATAATTCAAGATGGAGAACATATCCAACACACCTTCCTCCTCCTATTTTCCCCACAACCACAAACCTGTGAGGTGGGCTGGGCTGAGAGAGAGAGAGTGACTGGGCCAAAGTCATCTGCTAGCTTTCAGGATTAAGGCAGGATTAGAACTTGCTATCTGCCGCTTTCTGACCTGGTGCCTTCATGGCTCTCAAGAGTTAATTGTATTAAATAGTTAATTGTTAAAGATAAATTAATTAATTAATTAAAGAGTCAATTGTGCAAAGGCACCCAGTGAATTTCTGTGGTTGAGACTGAATTAGAACCTGAGTCTCCCCAGTGCCAGCCCACCTTCTTAACAATTACAGCACAGTCAGTGTAGTATTAATTGCCTTTGAAAAACACAATCGTTATCTAATCAGAGGTCATTCATAAGTGATAATTTAACTGAATTAAAGTAAGCCCCCCCAAAATTAAGAGTTGCAATTTTAAATATCTGATTACCCACTACAGAAGTCACCAGCATTTAATTAAAATTAGAAGCAGCATGTATAGTATCTCTCTCTATATATAAATCAAATTCTATCAGAATATGACTTTTAATTCCCTCCCATAATCACAAAATTAACTCAACTTTATGGAAACAGAGACCTATATGATGGTAATCTGCTGTCAGGATTAATTCAGAGCCAATACTGAGGAAGGTTTAGAGATGGAAGGAAAAGAAAAAGGAAGGTATGTTAGGCAACAATGAAACTCCAAAAAATAACTCAGAATACAGTGAAGATTTCTGAGACCACAATTAAATCCTTCAGAAACAAGTATCTAGAGACTGGAAGGCCAAAGAAACTGTAACATTTGGTTAAGGATGTTGTGAGATTGGTTAGCAATAAAGTATGCTTTAGAGCAGCAAATAATTTGAAATTGTTTTTGTTGGTTTGCTGTCTGCAACTATAGCTTAATGTTATATCCTAATAGAAAGTCTGGTTATGTTTTCCTGGTTTATTGTTAGTATGTTTGTCCTAAGCCACTAACCAATCCACAGTGGTTCAAGACAAGAACAACTGAAACAGAGAGAAAACTATCTACAAACAATTGTTTTATCTGGAAAGTGATCCTGGATTGTTCCAACAACCCACGGTTATTAGCCATAGCTTAAAAACTCATTTTTACATGCAAATATTACATCCTATTTACCATTCATCCTTACCCAAACCAAGTGAAGTGATTAATGATTCAAATACTAACCTTCTGCTTCCATCATCTTATATAAGGCAGGTCTATCTGTAAACAGACCCAAATGGATAGGATCTTTTGAAGAAGAGGTCAAATCTTCATTCAACTCTACCAGGAAAGTAACAAAGTTTTATCACATTTATGCTCTTTGCGATAAAAGAAAAGTGCTTGCTATAGCTTAAATAATTCTTAACATATACCAGTACATGTTATTTAGTTTTTCTTACTGCAAGAATTAGCAGCATTGTGTACCCAGTTCTGAACCTGCTGCTTCTGGCCACTTCAGAGTTCCTCTGCCAGGCTTCTGCGTATGTATTGCCACTAAATCAAAATGCTTTCTATGTACAGTAGTGGTGGGTTGCTCCTGGTTCTTAGCGGTTCGGGAGAACCGTTAGTGGTGACAATCACCTAATTGAGAACCGGTTCTGTCCGATGTTGATGTTGGCCCACCCACCCGCCTGGGTTCCTTTCTACACTTTATCTTCTCAGCTAATTAGTGTGGCAAAGTGGATTGCAGCGGGAATCAGCTGTGCTCTCCCCAGTAGAAATGGGAAGTGAACAGTTTTTGTAAAGTGCGCATGCACGTGCAGTGCTTGTTTGATGCATGCGCAAAGCACGCATATGAAGCATGCAATGACCGAACCGGGAGTAAAACCGGGAGGAACCCAACACTGATGTACAGGTGCTCATATGACTAGGTTGTAATGGCTTCAAAGCAGCTGTATCTAGCTTCAAGAGTCCTGCCTATGCTGACTACATGATATGAACAGATCTTCATATATTGTTCTAAAAAGGAGACTTATGCATACCCAGATAATTGAGACACTACATACTGTATATATGTTCTTCCAGTTGAAATGAAATCAAAGTGACATCATGCTTGGGGGAAGGAAACCATGCTGTGTTTAGTTTCCCAAACAGAGTAGACTGAAAAGAACAAGAGGTATCTAGGGATGAGACTGCTGGAGATGTGGCATTAAAGCCTCAATTTAATGAGGTTTTCAATTCTCAGTTAAGATGACTCTTTTCCTCCTGAACTGTAGCCAAAAAGCAATTTTGATAAATATTACTTGGTAGAAAGCACTGAGATTTTTTTTACTCTTCTCCTCTAACAAAAGATCCCTGTTTTTGTTGCAAGTTCAAACTCTTGTTGGCAATCCAGCCACTGGGTGAGAACAGGTTTCCAGCCTCAGTTATATACTACGTCATTTATTTTTTGTGATATACAATTTTCACATATTACTGATGTAAATAATATGGGACTATGGAACAAACATGGTGTTAATATATTCTGCTGTATATTGTTTGAAAAAACCACAAAGTCAGGTTAGGGGACTATTTAAGATAAAAAGTTATCATTGTATGGTGCATACTTCCTGTCTTACCTTTGGAATGTAAGAAATGCGCTAATCTAAGACAGTCCTGGTGCAATTCCTCCTTTGACCTGTGGTCCATAGATGTGCTCAGAGGCAGGATCGACCGAGGCTTTTTTCTCTTCACAGAAATATCCACTCCTGAAAAGAGTTGCAACAAACTCACATCCTGACTACAACTGCTGATCCCTATGCCAAGACTTTAAGGGATTATACGTAAACAATTCTTTATTTACAAATAATGTGTACAAACCTGGCTTAACTGGATCCTTCCTTATGGGTGGAGTTTTAACCAAAACAGAAGGTTTCAGGCTATCCGGGCCATGGACAGATGGTGGACAAGTTGTTGAATCACTGTCAACTGCGGTGAAAGAACAAATTACACTTGTGCAATGCCTTGTGCAAAACAAACATTATGATTTGAAGGAAGAGGGGATCAAGAGATTCCACTCTGGTTGAATGTCAAGTATTAGCCTTTCTAGAGGTGAGCAATAAAATAGTCATCTCTCATAGCCATGTTACGTTTCTGTAGCTTGAATGCTATTCTCCAGCTTATTAAGACAATTACTGTAGCTATGATTAGAGATGCAAACTGTTATGTACCTTCTGTGGAAATTTTCTCAGCTGCTTCTTGCTCGTGCTGTTCCTTTTCTCCTTCCGGGTCAGAAACCCCATTTTCTTCCAAGGGGGATTCTTTCATATTTTCGCCGACATTCGTCCAGTCATTTATATTCTGTGCAGAAGGCAACTTCCCCAAAGGTTTCTTCTTTTTCTTCACTTTCTGTTTAACCTGAGTGCTTCTTTTTTTCTCTAACTCAATATTCTTCTTGCCTAATAAACAGAAATGCTTTTAAAGGCTTTAGAGATTCCTCTTAATCTTTTTCTTTCTTCTCTTATACATACTTTTTGATTCTTGGCAGTTGCAAGGATGAGTCCCTGCAGTTGTCTAACAAGATTTCAAAACTGCCATTGCCCACTTGCTAGGACTGAGAAAAAATGACTGGCCCAAGGTCACCCTGGTTAGAGCCCATGATCACCTGGTTTCTAGCTTGATGCTTTAACTATTGCACCAAACTGGTTCCTTTGAAAGGATTACCAAACATGAAATGCATTACAAGAGATAGTACACTAATTTTCTGCTTTTTAAATTTTATCTCCAAAGTTTGGGGAAAGATAGTTTGGAGGCCAGAGGGCACATTTAAACTTGGGAAGGGGTAAGTCAAGGGCAGCAGACTGGGCAATGATGCAACATGACAGTGGTTGCATCACACAGGAAGGGAATGAGATTTTCTGTTCCTTTGCCTGAATCAGAGATTTCATTAGTCTTTCTATTTGTCAAGCCCTACTCTATGATCAACTATCCTGCTGGTTTTCAGGAATCACAATTAGATGGTGCTTGAAGGGAAATTTATTTATTTATTTAGCTCCCCCATCACCAAAGTGACTCTGGGCCACAAGCACAAATTTAAAAAAAACCAAATAAAAACAACTGTAGATAAAATATGGTTCCTCCAAATGAAGGAAATGCCAGGAGAAAGAAAATGGTTTGTGCAGAAGCAGACATATTAGGGGATTGATTTCCTTTTAATTAGCCTTCCATCCTTCCGAGGTGGGTAAAATGAGGACCCAGATTGTTGGGGGCAATATGCTGACTCTGTAAACCGCTT
>JANHFT010003348.1:14011-24410 GCA_032467955.1 Pseudoxenodon macrops | reverse complement strand
CCCTTCATTTTTCCCCTCTCTTTCTCTCATTCCCTCCCTCCCTTCCTTCCCATATAACCTTTCTTTTTGGATACTTGGCGTTTAAGAGCCCTTATCCAATGGCCTTTCCAGATACCTCCAGCTTCCCTTCTCCTTCTTGCCCAGCAGGGCGGTCAAGGCTAAAGGACCCGAGGACCTTCCAAGCAAACAGTTTTTCTTGCCATATTTCCTTTGAGCCCCCCCGTCTTTGCTCACCAATTTCCTTCTGCTTCCCACCTGGTGTCATTTTGTCATTTCCAGAACTGAAGCTTTACCTCAATGAAAGCAGCCAGACGTGGGGAGCATGCAGAGATGGAGCTATTCGTGCCAAGGTTTCGTCAGATTTCTCCAGCCTGGTGCTTTAGGGATCCTGGTGGATTGTAATTCTCATCCTGCCTGAGGATTATGTCCTTTGTAGTCCCAGCACAACTGCAGCTAGACCACAGAGTTAGAGAAAGCCAGGTTTAATAGGCCAGAAGGTGTCGGGGTTGGGAAATCTTTATGCAAGGCCACACTGAATTATTCACCATTTAACCTGCAGGTCTATCTTAGAGGGGCTTTAGGAATCGTCCATGTTCCCCAGCAACAGCAGGTCCTGACCAGTTCTGGAGAACCGGTAGTGGAAATTTTGAGTAGTTCAGAGAACCGGTAAATACCACGTCTGACTGGGCCCCCCCTGCCCCCATCTATTCTCTGCCTCCCGAGTCCCAGCTGATTGGGAGGGAAGGGGGATTTTGCCCTGCCACACCCGCCACACCACGCCCACAGAACCTATAGTAAAAAAAATTTGAATCCCACCACTGCCCAGCAAGGCTCTGTGCTGGACAATTTAAAGGTTCCCTTGTAATTCTATTCTATTCTATTCTATTCTATTCTATTCTATTCTATTCTATTCTATTCTATTCTATTCTATTCTATTCTATTCTTCTATTCTATTCCTACTGCATTCCATTCTAAATAAATCTTGGGAATTTTTTTTATTCTTGCTATGTCACAGTATGTATTAATAATTTACTGACCTTGGGGAGGGCGAACGTGCTCTTGCTTTAAAGCTACCCATTTATGAACAGAGAAGTCATCACCCCCAGTGTAAATGGACTCTGTTTCCACAGGTGACCACCGTGCGCAAAGCAGACGGCCTCGGTGTCCCCTGTAATTGTGCAAAGGTTCTTCTTTGAGAGCATCCCAAACCTGTGAACAAATATCTCATCAGTCCCACATAGTTTTCCCACTAAAATAATCTCTGATTTCAAAAGATGTGATATTAAGTTAAAATTAGATAATACTTAACTGTATTTTTCTGTATAATGTTCTGACTTAGCCTTTACATGCATTTTACTGTATTATCAAGAGGCCAATGTGTCCACTGCAGGTTTATTAAATCAGATGAACCCTCAAATCTATTCTGTTTCAGGCCACAGAAACCAATTATTTGAAAAAGCTCATATAAGGCCCTAATCTATTACCTCTATAAACTTGTTTCTAATTTGTATTATGCTTTTAAAATTTGGCTTCTGCTTTTTATATTTGTACTATGGAGGCAAGAGGATATATTTAACCATGGGAAGGTGCAGCAAGACAAAGGCAGCGGACAGAATGGAATTCACTCATTCACTAAATATTTCATAGTCATAAACATATACAAAGACAAAAATAAAAAATAAAAATCCTGCACATTCTGCTTTTAGGTGGCAACAGCTTCTAAATATTCCACAGAATGACAATCTATGCAATGAGTGTTCTGAATTCCTAAGAAATACAAAATGCAGTTTGAAATAGAATCTGCTTTCCCAAGTTTGGCTTTCCTTGCTATTTTTTTTTTTAATCAAGGCATTCTTAATTTTTATTTATTTATTTGATTTGACTAGATCAGGGGTTCCCAAATTCTTCAGTTCATAAATCCTTTCACGATGTTTCAGATTGTTCAACCCCAAAACATTTATGATATGGTATTAAAATAATTTAATAAATAGTACTGTAACTATATAATATTACTGCAGAATAGTAACAACAATAATGGATAGTCCCATGGACCCAATTCACAAGCATTACCTGGGCAGTGCCATCATAGCAAACAGATACCAGTCTTCCATCGTGATGTGGACTCCAAGACAAACCAGTGATCTTGGCTGTGTGTCCAGCCAGAGTACGAAAAGGCTCTGTGATTATTACAGGCTTCTCTGAAGAACTCTCTAAAGAGAAAACAAAATGTTTGAATAAGCTCAAATCTTACAACTTACTTTCTATATAATTTTAAAACATGTTTAGAGTATTAAAAAAAAAATGAATACAGGAAGCCAAAGGGGAAAAAAACAAACAAATAACAAATAATACAGAAAATTATAAAGAAAGAAAGAAAAAGATGAAATAGAAGAAAACAATTAAATATTATTGCTGCACTGGATCTTGCTGAATAGCAATAGCACTTAAGACTTATATACTGCTTCTTAGTGCTTTTACAACCCTCTCTAAGCGGTTTACAGAGTCAGCCTATTGCCCCCAACAATTTGGGTCCTCATTTTACCCAAATCGGGAGGATGGAAGGCTGAGTCAACCTTGAGCTGGTGAGATTTGAACTGCTGAACTGCAGCTAGCAGTCAGTAGTAGCCTACAGTATTGCACTCTAACCACTGTGCCATCTCGGAATAATATTCTGACCTTTTTCATCAAGAGAACAATCTGTCCATTGTGGACTGGCTATTTTACAGGAGGTGAAGCTTCAAACATGTTTTACTTTAGACCAGAACAATTACACATGTGGTCTTATTCAAAATAATATAGAAGAAGGTGAGAAACATCAGTTTAAACAGTGACTGGTGGTAAGAACTGGAAACATAGTCACCTATGACATTCTTGATATTATGTACATAAATAATAGCATTATTTGAGCCAGAAGCTATCAGATAATTCAGTTCTGGTTGTGTCCCATGGTCGTGATGCCAACGGATAACATTGATAAGTTTATGATGTTGCTGGATGGTACACAGCAGTTTCAAATGAGGAGCCTGAAGTATTTCAATTGATCTGCAGGATTAAAAAGGAAGTATCAGTTAATAAGAACTTTAGTCTCCGTTCTCCAAAAACAATTCATTCACATACATTACAATCCCACCCTGAATATCCTGCAAATTGGAATACTTTATTACAACAGCACAGCCATCTCTATTTCTATATATTCACATATTTTTGATGTATGTTATATCTGCTTGCATGGTATGATGTTATGAATTTAGGGATTCTTTAAATCATTAATTTTGATCAATACAAAGATTTGCCAATTTTTATTTCATGATATTAAAAAGGAATGGTATTAGATAAGATATAAAAAGTCAGATAGATTAGCAACTTTGTCAATTATATATTAAAACAGTGATAAGAGCATACAGTCAGGCACTCAAAACACATCATGACATCACAATCAGTCAAGTATCTGGAGATGTCATTTTGCCTGTTCATACTTTATTTGCACATATATATTGGGAAAATTTATCTGTAATTATATATCTTTAATTATACATCTTTAAAAATCACTGAAGAATTTTATGCTGATACTGTTGCCCAGTAAGGGAGTTCAAAGTGTAATTTGTCATAAAATAAAAGAAACGAGGAAGGCTAGTCAATATACTTGACTCTCAACCACTATATCTGCTACTAAATGGCAAATTAGCATTGAAGTTAAAATTTCAGCACATACCCATCTTCGTTACCAATAGCCAAGAGAGTACCATCTGGTTTCCAGCTGATTTCTGTATGTGCTGGTAATTTGTGCTACAAGAAAATAAATAAAATCATAGAGCCTTAATAGTACTGACATCCATTCGATAAATAATGTAAAAATAGTCAACTGGAGGTTTTCAGGGAGAATAGAGGAAATCAGGGAATTGTATCCATTTTTACAATAACCGTGTTTCTGAACTTTGGCAATTTTCAGACATGTGAACTTCAACTCCCAGAATTCCCCAAGAAGCCACATCTTAACAGTTGCCAAAGTTGAGAAATACTGAACTAGCACCTACCACCAGACAAAGTGAAAAAAGAACCTGATGTGTAGTGTTCAAGATATTAGACTGAAAACCTAGAGACCACACAATTTAATCTTTCCTTAGGCTAGATAACTGGTTTGGTAACTTTGAGTCAGTCATATTCTTTCTCAGCCCAACCTACTTCACAGGATTGTTGTTTTGAGGAGTGGGAGCATTATGTACATTAAGTATATGTAAAAGCTAAATGAAAAAAAGCCACCATATAATTTCTGTTTACTTACATTTTGCAAAAAAAAAATAGTTTAATTTTTCAGTCTACAGGCAGACATAATTTTTCTAAAATCTTAAATCAGTCAGAAGATTATAACTAAAAACTACTCTTTGAAGGCATCTGACTATGGAGTTTTAACATTTATTTAGAGAATATCTATCTATTTGTCTCTCATCACAACTTATTTATTTAGAAGCTATCTTTCATCTACCTGTATCAAACAATACAAATACATTAATTGTAATTAAAGGCAATCTAAACAAATTATGCATCCTAGCATATATACAGGAGATCTACAGTATATGGCAGCTGCAATATTTTCCTGCAAATAGATACAATTATCACAGAAGCAGCCAGGAAAAATTCAGGAAAAGAGGTTAGTATGACAGTATGCTATCTATGGAAACACATGAGGATGAAAGTAATCTCAGCAAGAGATCAGAAATTGTGCTTTCATATAGTTATTTGACTGCCCCCTGCTCCAGTACTGGACACCCAACAAGAGGAATATCTTGCATTAAAATTAAATAAGGTGTATGATGCAATAAAAGAAGTGGCTGAATGCAAATATCTTGCTTTTCTCAAAGCTATTTGTTCCATTTAAACATTCCTATGCAATTAAGTGGCAGGAACATAATGGCATAATAAATGGCAATTTTCCTACAACAGATAACAGTGATTTTTGATTTAATGAAAGTTCCACAATCAATGGATCTGATCAATCTATTTGGAAAGTTTTTAAATATTTTCTGAAGTTATAACTGAAGAATGAAACTTTCAAATGTTTAAAAGTTTTAAATGCCTAACAGATTTCCAGTGAAAATGATGATATAAAAAAACAAAATAGTGTCTTATGTTTTAAAGATTGCTTGAGAAATTCAAGGCAGTATTGAATTTATTTATTAGAATTTTTATTCTGCTCCTTTCTTATAGGCTCTGAGTAGTATATGAAAGTCAGAACTGCTCATCACAATTGTTTTGCTTTTGCCTTCTAATGATTACTAGATCATAACTGTACAATAATAGCCTATGTCCACTGCTATTCTGGTTATTTGCACTAATAACGCCTGTGCTAATTTGCTTCAGTTCTACTTTAATCAATGGTTCCCTTTTTCCAACCATGTTTCTTCCATTGTTTCCTTTTATCTGTATTTTTCAGACCACTGCCAACACTCCGTTTTGAAAACATAGATTTTCCAGAACACATCTAACCAGTTTGCCGAACTCAGCAAAAAATTAGGTATCGGTTTTGCTGCACCGGTGCGAACTGCCTGAATCCTACTGTTTCTACCTATCTTAAGGTTTTAGTCTCACTTCTTTATATTTTGTTACAGATGATGAATTGTCAACAGCCCAGTTGACACAAAACTGAACATTCTATATCAGTGTACCAAACATTACTTTGAAATCAGACAATATTTTTTTCAACTTAAAATATAATGCAGATGGAGAAGTAAAAAGCAGTTTTCATTCTTAGGTCAAAATTCTTACTCACTTTGATTGAATTTGTTTCCCGAATGAGTTTGTTGATATCATGAGCTTCTCCATTTAGATTCCAAGGATTATGTTGGAAAACAACTCCTTCTCCCGCGCAGCTATACAAGGTTATGGAAGGTCTATCACCATCTCCCCCTAAAATAAATAAGAAAACAATTGTTTCTTATACGTGCATATTTTGATGCAATCAGTATAAAAAAATTTTTTTTTATTATTTTAAATGTCTTGTTAATATAATAATTCCATCACCCTTTTTTGGATCAAAAGCATTGTCATGTAATATAACTGATGACTTAAGTAATCAAATTACTACAAAAAGCAATGGTCAATTTGAGTATTCCTGATGTTTATGATTATATTATGAAGCAGTTTTAAAACTTAATATAGTTTGAACATGTCCACCACAGGTGGGGGAGAAGATAATGCTATTTCTAGAGCATTATCACAATATGTGGACTAAGTAAAAAAGTCAATGCAAAAATCATAAACAAATTTCTATGACTTACGTAAAGATAGTGGAGGAACTGGAGGCCCCCAAACTAAAGTATACACAGTTTTCTTATGGTATGTACTGGAGACTTGTGGAGGCCTAACAGGAAAAGATATACAAAATTGGCATCATTATTTAATTTTATTTATTGTTTTATCATAAAAAGATAAAATACAAAACAAACAAAACAACCGAAAGAAAACATTGGTATCATTTTTAAAGAAACACATGACAATATCTGAAGTAGCCTCCCTTAGCATTATTTAAAATATCAACAGAAATGAGGAAAAGTCCAACAATTCCTTTAAGATAGAATAGCAACATTTCCCACAATCCTTCTGCACTCCTTAAAAGTATGTCTGGTTGAACACAGACAAATAGCATCAATTTTCTTTGTATTTTCTCAACACAAGAGGCAGTAACAATATTAATGCCCCCCTCTCTTGATAAATGTTGTGCTCTTCTGTGACTTCTCAAAGGATAAAAATGAACATACAAAATGCATTATAATTAAAGAGTAATACTAACTCTGTGAAGCAACAGAACAAATTATGAAGAGAACTAAGAAAGAACTGGGTTTCTGGAAGATTTTGAATTGGAATAGGATCTGAAGAGGTTCTTCCAGAAAGTTTTCTTAGAATGAACTTGGATTTGATTTAAATACATTAAAAACAATACTAAAATGTTAATTCTATGGTTCTATCAAATCTCTACCCCCAATAACATATGGAATTAGGCTGACACTGTCAAAGACTATGCAATAGAAGGTTGTCTTCATATATTTTGATACCTTTGCAAATTGTTACTTTCTTTTTTGGTCAACACTCTTCCTTTGGATGAGTACATACTATGCCAAAATCTGGACAGTTTTGGTTTATTACCTATTGTCATCTGTGAGGGTTTACTGAATAGTGAACCAGCCATATATTGATTGTTCAAAAAAAAACCTATAATCAAAGTTAATCATGGTTCATCATTATGTATGTAAGTAGCTACTAATGATAAAAATAGTTATATCTTACTTGTTAGAGTAGGTATCATAAATTCCAACTTTTCCATCATCTGTTCCAAAAGCTAAGCAGCCTTCCTTTGTTGGATGCCAAGCCAGCTGCAAACAGAAAACATAATAAAATCTCAACACTAGGGTCAGAATTGGGGATCAATGCAAATTATATCCAAGTGGCATTGTGACATTAACACAGCTGGTACATAAATATACTAAAAGTATATCTACACCAGCATAACATGTAATATATAGTAAATGACATTTGTTAGCATTCTCCATCAGCCTTGTTCATTTGCAGAAAGCACCACAAATGGAAAACTAACAATGCATGACGCTCTCTGTGATTGCAGCTATTTTTAAGTAAGCAAACAACCAAATAAACTAATAAATAAAGCATTACATGAAGTATCCTGACAATTTAAAATAATTAGAACTACATTCTCTTTAGACAGATTTGCAGGTGTAGTATTTTTAGAGCCTGGTACCATACTAATAGTTGCCAGTAAAATAATGAAGTTATTAAGCTTAACGATTCATGATCAAAGTTAATTATAGCAGATCATTACATTATTTTTAAACACCACTTTCTAGTATTGCTTTTAAAAGCAGATTTTGTTAATGTTTTTTCATTATCTTAACATCTGTGCTCAAATTATGCTGAGAATTGTTTTCTTATCTAATGGGCCCAGTGATCTTAATTAGTATAATCAAAACAGCAAGCTTTTTTATTGTTAATATGTTTAAAAAATATACTTAAAATGAAATTATTTTAAATGAATTTATTATTCATTTAAAATAATTTTAATAAATATGTATATAATTAGCACTAAAAATAAGTAATATCCAATGTAAGAAACCATTATTTTCAGTGAGAAAATAAAAATATATATTGAAAAACAGGAGCAGAAGCATACTTACAGCTGTGACTTTGGATTTAATACCCTGCCAGAAAGTTTTTACATCATAATGATTATTAATTGACATGGTGTTCCACACTCGGAGCATGCTGTCCCCAACTCCAATAGCAAGGCAGCCTGTATCTACAGGTGAAAAGGCCAGGCTGTAAACAAACCCCCCAAGAGAAGGCATAGTCCAACAGCAATTTGAAGTTGCCAGATCCCAACACTTCACCTACATAGAAAAATAAATAAATGAATGGAGCGTTAGTAAAAATTCACCAAATCAAAAGCCACAAGAAAGTTCAGTAGGAAAATTATGAAGGGAAGCACTGATCTGCTCTAAAAGTGAGTAGATTCCTGCTGAGATTCTAGGGGTAAATACACTAGAATTCTACAAATACCTGACGCAAGATCAGATACAAGGTTTAAAAAGCGAATGTTCTATTTGATTCAGCGTATTTTTCTGCATGAAAGATAAGATGTTAAATGTTGAAGACATTTAACATAAAATGAAGTGCAGTTCCAAAAACTGTGAAAAGGAGTCAAAGTGAACTGTAATGCACCAAAGAAAAAACTGATTTATGATAGTAAACTTGCAAAAATCCCTCACAAACATTTGATCATTTTCCTCTGTAGGCAGATCAGTTATCAGCAATGATATGGGGAAAAACAGAGGAAGAAATCTCACAAATTCCTAAAATCAGCAGGAAAGATTGATCAACATTGATAATAGCTTAGCAGGGACATTTGTGGAACCTTCAGATGAGAACATTCTGAAGGACTTTTTAAAACAAACAAGCAAGCATGACACATGATCCTTACATCTCTGTCCATGGAAATGGAAAAAAGAAGCTGTCTGTCTTCCACTTGCAAAGTACACAAGTTGAAGACTATTCTAGAATGGTTTTGTCCTTCAGATGAAGTCCCCAGAAGTTCCCATTTCCGCTTCCCAGGTTGGGCTAAATCCCATTTCAGCAATTCACCACTATGAAAAGTAAACATGCAGAAATCAATAATCTGTTAATTCATAAAGTAGGTTGTTTTCTAAGTATATAATCTTTTACACTAAGTATTAATATTGCAAAAAATATTAAATATTTTAAACAAATATTAACTGCAATGTTTTGAAGTCTAATAAAATTAGATTTTAAAACAGAAATTCAAAAAGCTTTATTTCACACGCGTAGAATGATCATTATAATTCACAGGGAAATCTTTCTAGATTGTTTAAAAAATTGGAAAACAAGCAACATACAAGTATAGAGACATATACCAAATGTCCCCAAAATAGTGCTCTCCAGATATGTTGGAAGATGCAAGTCATAGAATTAGAGCCTGTACATCCAAAGCCTCAGGATTCTAGGAGTTGTAATCTTCACACATCCTGAGGCTGCTTTTTGGAAATATAAAGCAAATTGCTTAGAAAGAAGAAAGGTTGTTTTTAAAAGGTTGGATGCATGTGAAGTAAACACAGAAAATATATAATGCTAAGGAATTAATTGACAGCTTCCCCAAACTTATTTTCTTATACTTTTGTCTTTTACTCAGCCATTTGAGAGAATACTCACCCAAAGCAACTGGAGAGAATGCAGGTGGGCTGATTTGAGGGCCAGTGTAGTGTTAACCAAATACGCTCTTTGACCATTGGTTCAGCACCTCCACCTCTTCTTTTCAAAAAGGGCAATTTCAAACTCATTACCACTACACAAAGGGAAAAAAATAGACAAAAAATAGACACTTCAAGCCTGCATTGATATCAAAATAAAGGAGAAATTCCAGAATGAAAATGGGATTGTTCCACTTAATTTTATTTATTTTTAAAACCCTTTTGCGCATGTTCTGTAACATATAGATTGATACAGACATAAATATTATTGAACATAATTAAGTCTTATTTCTGATTGAATATATGAAATTTAGTTTTTTACTAAGTTCAGGCGGCCAAATTTTCAATGAACCGTTAAATCTTGTTTGGGGGGGAAGGGGTTGCAAAGGGAGCAAAGAAAGAAACGTGTACTTCCTGCAACAGATTACCACCATATTTTTCGGAGTATAAGATGCACTCCCCCCCCAAAAGAGGGTGAAAACCTGGGTGTGTCTTATACACCGAATGTAGCCCCACCCAGCCACCCACACCCTTTGGCCTCTGCCTCCTAGCAATTTACCTCCTTGCAGCAAACAGAACAGAGCCTGTTAAGCCAAGCAACTGATTCTCAGCTTCCTGACCAACAGCTG
>JANHFT010003347.1:131152-141225 GCA_032467955.1 Pseudoxenodon macrops | reverse complement strand
TAGATAGATAGATAGATAGATAGATAGATAGATAGATAGATAGATAGATAGATAGATAGATAGATAGATAGATGCTTCATCACTGGAGGCTTTTAAAAAGAGAATGGACAGTCACTTGTCTGAAATGGTATAGGATCTCCTGCTTGAGTAGGGGACTGGACTAGAAGATCTCCAAGGTCCCTTCCAGCTCTATTCTGATTCTAACAAATAGGCCAGAGGCCATATATATAATGACATATGTAATGGCATCAAAGTGTTTTAGATATCTTGTTGCTGATGTAGTCTGAACCACACAAAAGTTTTAAGTGTATTAAAAAGATTAGGAAAGGTACATGAATCATCTGTGTTATACACCAGAGAAAGATATGACATGCATAGGAACTGAAATTCTAAAAATAAATGAACTAAACTTAACAGGAATGGGAATGCCAAGTTTGCAATTAAGGAACCCAAGCAATTCAAAACTCCAAGACTTAGATCTCTCTCAAATAACTTCTTTATTGGGCACAACATATCGGCACAATTAAATGTACCCAATAAAAAAGTTCTTTGAGAGAGATCTAAATCTCAGAGTTATGATTTGCTTGGGTTAATTAGTCAGAACCTTGACAGTAAATCAACTCTCTTCCTAGTCTCATTTTTCTCCTCCCCCTTCCCACCAGATCATTGGGCCTCACTTGTCTAGCCAGGACAATCCCAGGATTACTCCCTCAATCATTTTTGGGGCTATTATGAAGCAGATAGTCTCCCAATGTTGGCCCATCCCTAATTACACTGGCTCAGTTAGGAGTCTTCCTGGGACCACTCCTATTAGTGATCCATCGATCTGCTCAAACCTCATGGCTTGGGGTAGTTTCCTCACTCGGATCCCCAGCCTTAGCACCATTGGTAGGATAATTAGGCACTGGGTGCAGTCTGAGTCTATTAGGGCATCCACCTCTCCCTGTACCCCTGACTTTGGCACCATAATTGGAGAGCCAATGGATGGTGCTGTGACTTTCCAACTGTACAATTTTCAATTTTTGTATTCATCATCATCAAATCTTTATCCAATCACAGCCCAGCACATGTTTTTTTTTCTATTCTAGAAATTAAATCCATATAAATAATATAATAGCAATTATTGTTTCAAGACATATTACTGCATATGTAACAGGATACAACCATATCATTGATGGTATAATTTTCATTGGGATTCAAGGATGGTCACTCAAGCTATATAATTATAAAGGTATGTGTACTAATGAAGGATGCTGAGAAAGAAGTGGTTGATGAATTTACATGATTATCTGTTTTGTAAGTTCATTGAAGTATTATTGCATGATAATAATAAGTAATACTTTATAATACTTAATAATTAAATCTTATTATTAATTTAAAAGCCTTTCTGGAAAAAAGAATTGCTTTAGATGGCATTATTTTCACATTTTCCTAATATTAAGGATGTGATGTCAACTCAGTTTATATATTTCCCCTAGAATGCATATTGTTATTGTCCTCTTATAATGCATATTGTTACTGCTTTTAGTTTGTACTGATTGGAAGACTTTTTGACAAAAAATATTCACATATCAGCCTATTATTCAGCAAACTGCATCCAATGCATTTATCCCCAGCAATAAATTCAGTCACATTATTTTAAGTATGGCAGACTCAGTTTCTAATTCAGTGTGCTGACTTTTAAATTTAGCCTTGGGTTTTTCATTACATATTTGAAACTTCCCTTTCACACCTATCAGAACTGGTCTCCATTTATGTATGCCCTCAGTTCCTCCTTTCTAATAATAAATCTTAAATTCATCAACCCTCATGTCAGGTCTCTCATCCATGGGCAGCAGAGCATTCACCCGTTACACCCCTAAGCTGTGGAATTCCCTGAACTGAATTCTCATATCTAAATCCCCCGAACTTTCTAAATCCTTCTTCCATTCACACTTATTAGAATTTGCTTTTAATATTTTACCCACTGCTGACATATACTGAAGACTTGTCTATTATTGTTTGTCTGTTTTTGATTGTCTATTGTCTATTATTATTATTGCATTTGGTTGAACGGTAGGTGGTCCACTTTTACGGTTTCTTTGCAGAGACAACATTTACTGCCTGTTGCTGTCTTCTCAATTCTGTTTTTCTATGCATTTGTTAAGGTTTGGTCTTGTATAGTCAGAATTAGCCTGTCTCTTTCTTGAATTTTCCTGCTCTTAGCTATTGCTAGTTCTTGTTGTTATCTGGTTTGCCTGCTGGTGTTTTTGTTATTTTAATGTACTGGCCATGAGATACTTTGTCTTGCAATGTTTCTTTTTTATTCTTCATTTGAATATTTCTTATAGACTAGTTTGATTTCTCCAGTGTGCAAGAAAACTGAGAGCAGGAAAATTGAAGAAAGAGACAGAGAAGCTAATTCTGACTGCACAAGACCAATCCTTAAGAACAAAAGCATATAAAGTTGGAACTGAGAAGACAGCAATGGAAAATGCTGTCTCACAAGGAGCTGAAGAAGCTGTGGACTACCTAATTAGTTGCACCAAGAAGATCGCACACACTGACTATAAACATTGACAACTATAGTACACTGGAAGATATGCAAGAAATACCACGTGCTTGTAAGCATTAATTGGCAGGACCTCAAAATGTAGACAAAGCAATAGAAAATAAAGCTAAAGTGCTCTGGGACTTTAGAATTAGATCAAATAAGCACCTGCCACATAACATCCTAGACTTAACAAGTGTAGATAGGAAAGACAAAAACGTTTGGATAGAGAATTTTGCAGCACCTGCAGACAGAAGAACAGAAATGAATTGGAGAAAATCAGAAAATATAAATGTCTGTAAATAACAATAGCACAGATTTCTAAATTGCTTATATACAGAGTCATTGCCTCCAATGATTTGGGTTGTCATTTTATCAATCTCAGAAGGATGGAAGGCTGAGTCAAGCTTGAGCCAGCGAAGATCAAACTCCTGGCAGTGGGCAGAATTAGCCTGCAATGCTGCTTTCTAACCACCACCATAGCTCAAATGACTGTATCAAAAGAAGAAGAAGAAGAAGAAGAAGAAGAAGAAGAAGAAGAAGAAGAAGAAGAAGAAGAAGAAGAAGAAGAAGAAGAAGAGATAGTACCAATTGTATTACCAATAGTAATAGTTGCGATCCCCAAGCATTTTGAATATCACTTGAACGCCATTGGCATTGTCAAAATCAGCCATCAGTGAATTGCAAAAGACAGCTCTATTTGAAATAGCTTACATCTTACAACAGTACCTTTAACAGCATCAAGCAACAACATCTGCCTATCCCAGGCATTGAAAAAGCAAATTTACAGAATAATGAATATTAAAGACATATTATTGCTAGTATTTCTTTTCTTTCTTTATTGAAAAGTTATTCAATTAAACATACTAAGATTCTACATGATTAAAAGTTTCAGGATACTTCCTCTTGATTTTCCACAGCAGTATATGTCGTTAGTTTTTGCCAATTTTGTTGTTGTTGTTGTTTTAAATTCAAGGTTGACTGTATGCATTGCTATAGAGCAATTCAGAATAGTGTGATACAGTGAGCTATTTTGAAAAAAGTAATTTTAGAATTGTGTGAGGTATATTCAGGACATAATAGGAAAGTGTCTATCTTTTGGAAGACCAACCGCAGTTTAGGGGTCAAGGTTAATATCAGAGTACAGTATTCTATAAAATTTAAGCAGCAGGTACCACAGGAACTGGAAGAATGTTTGTAGAAATGTCCTCCTTTTCTTTGCTAGATTAGCTGCAGTAGATATTTTGAAGATAATGTTAAAATAACATTAGATATGTTGCATCAGGAAATATATAGCCTATAGTATAAAACTAATTGACGGGGTGGGTGCGGTTCTAATAGTATCTCACAGTCATATTATTTATGAGATTTCAATGTCACATGGAATGTCACAGGACTTAAAATAAATGTCCCAGGACTTAAAATAAAAACCATTAAAATAAATATTACTATACAATATTATCACAATAGTAATTTATTTGATATGGTACCATTGGCAATAATTCTCAAAGTTATTTAAATACATTTAATGTTCAAATCTATGTAAGAAAATCCCTATACCATAATCTGAGCTTATTAAGTACAACAGTATCGGAAACAAATGTGGAGTACTGAAATTTTCTTAATATTTTAATAAAAAAAGAATCTCAAATGTATTTGAAAATAGGAAGCTACAGGGTATTTGCATTAATCATCCATGTTTCACTGGACATTTCTTTCTCTAGTGATCAGTAGTTTCTTGACAAATAAATCCCATTGAATTATATCCTGAGGTAATTCCTTTCATTGAAATATTTTAGCATTAGTGCTATTGTCATCACTTAGGGGAATGTTGTGGAACCATCAGCTGAAAGGGAGGCCCCCCTGCTTGAGGGAGTAAACAGACATTAAAGACTGTTTAATGGAGGAAATATTTGGCGTTAATTCTTTAGGTGTATATCTGCCATTTCCTAAGAAAAGGCACAGTCTGGTGAGATTGTTGTAATATTGGTGATCAATAAGAAAATATATACATGTGCCTACCCATGAGAGATTTTGGCTGCTTACACCTGATAAAGAACTTGGAGTAATTCTTCTCCTTCTCTTGGAAAGATTTGGAGAAATCAGTTTTCTGCCAATAAATTTTGGGTATCATTCTAAATAATATGTGATAAGAAGATCTAAGGAGATGGGAAGGTCAGGAAAATTTTAAAATGCAAAAGAGAGTATTTTGTATCTGCATCCACTAAATATAGAATGCTATCAGATTAATTACTTTGCCAAATCAAAGTTATCAGGTTTGGGAAATCAAAGCTGTTAAATTTTATCTTTGGTTACTACAAAAATGGTGTTGCACAGTCATCATAAATATAAAAGCCCTAAGACTAAAATAAATTACTGGTTGAATTGTTTAACTTCATTTAGGATACCATTTACATTCTATAAATAAAACTAAACATTCAGGAATGTTCTACTAGTTTTCATAAGGACCAAAACTAAAAAATCTGTAATGTAATGCAGAAATAAGGCATTCTGCTTAGCAAGACAAGATTACCAAAGTCCTAAAATGGAATGGGGAAAAATATTCATTCTGACATCCACAAACATTTTGAAATAAATTGATTTTGCCAGCATGTTGTGTATTGAGAGAAAAAATGGAATCTATTCTGGATTGTTGTGAAACAAGCATCCATTTTCTTTTCTTCTTTCTCATTCTCTAAAATTAGATATTTAGTCTTTTAGAATTCAAAATAAGCTCAATTATTCATAAAATAACTGTGATGATGTCATCCAATTTTATTTCATCTTGTAATTTATATTAACACTTGGGTCCCTATGAAATTTAAATCAGTTTTTCAGTATCAGTACAAAGTCATATATGCATTATTTTCATATAGTTAAAATGCAATGATTAATAAACACAGAAAGCTGCACAGACAAACACACACACACACACAGATCCTCCCTAGGCATAGAAACCAGCTAGGTTACCTTAGGGCCGTGATGGCAAACCTATGGCACGTGTGCCACAGGTGGCACGTGGAACCATATCTGAGGGCACGCAAGGCGTTGCCCTATGTCAGCTAGCTGATTTTTGGTCTTGTGGAGGGTGGGGGAAGAGGCCGTTTTCTCCCTTGCCAGGCCTCCTGAAGCCTGTGGAGAGCGAAAAATGGGCCAACCGGAAGTTTGAAGGCTTCAGTGAGGCATGCACACATGTGTGGTGAGGCAGAACAGGGGAGGCAGTGCGTGCATGCTTGTGGGGGGGAGGGAATTGCATTATGGGTGTGGGTGTGTTATTGCAGAAAAAGGTTAGCCATCACTCCCTTAGGGTAATCACTTTGATGTCAGGGTTGTAGATTACAACCCATAACATTTGGTGAACAGAATGTCTTCCTGCAGTGAATTGATTCAGGATAATGATGATGATGAAGATGATAATGATGATAATGATTTGGTTTGTTGTCATTAATAGGAAGCCTGGTTTAATATAGTAAAGGGCTGGACTTGAAACTGGGGACTGTAAATTCAAATTTTCTCTTGGGTATGTTATGTGGTTGAGTGACTTTGGGACACTTTCTTTCTTTCAGATCAATCCACATCATGGGGGGGGGAGGAAGTAACAGGAGAAAACATGATGTATTCCCTGAATGGTTAAAAAAAAGTCCATAGGGTTCTTTCTATCTTGTCTCCGAATGGCACAAGGGACTTGCAAATGATTATTCATGACATCATTGGGATTCAGAACTGTATTATCCTTATTACATCATTTTTTTTCCTTAACAAAAATTCCTTTCTCTACATTTCATAGCCAAACTTTACACATTATTCTCTTTTCATCTTCCCCAAGATTAAGTGCATCTACAAAAGGAGGTCAAATTCAGAAATAAAAGTATTAGTAATATGGAACTTCAACATAAGCAAATTGGAGAGTTTTTCAAAATCTTTATCGTCCTATTCTGATGAAAAACCCTGAAGGCAGAAAGAAGTGATGGAGCATAAAGCTAAAAGTTGTAGCACTGTTGATAGCTCCAGATGAACTAAGATGAGACTTTACAGGTCTCTGTCTTCAGTCTACCACATTAGATTACATGTTCTAGTCTTCTATTTAACAGACTTTCTATATTATTGGACAAGTATGTAGATGTAATAAAATGTGATGTTGGAAATATATGGTTAAAATTGTTCATATTATTTTATACACTTCAAAAGACCTTAATAACAATTATAAAAGAATGCTAGTAAAATAAAATATATATCCATTCTGGTGCAGCTCCTTCTCTTCTATGGAAAGCTATTAGTTCTGAATGCATACATATTCTAATGCAGACTCCCTTTTTACTAATATCAGAAGAAAATTAGATTGGAGAAAGGGATGAGAAGAAAGTACTAAAGGCTACTACAATGGCACTTTCCCCATGTTATTCAGCTTCTTTAAAAGAAAAAAGAAAACAAAATAGAGCACTATATATTTGTGCTAAGAATAAGCGTCAAGAAATAAAAGGTAAAGGTTCCCCTCACACATATGTGCTAGTCATTCCCAACTCTAGGGGGCAGTGTTCATCTCCGTTTCAAAGCCAAAGAGCCAGCGCTGTCTGAAGACATCTCCGTGGTCCTGTGGCCAGCATGATTAAATGCTGAAGGCGCAGGGAACACCTTCCCACCAAAGGTGGTCCTATTTTTTCTATTTGCATTTTTACATGCTTTCGAACTGCTAGGTTGGCAGAAACTGGAACAAGTGACGGGAGCTCAATCCGTTATGGGCACTAGGGATTTGAACCACCGAACAGCTGACCTTTCTGACTGTCAAGCACAGCATTGTAGCCACTGAGCCAGTAAGTAGTTTTGGGGAAAATTTGGGAGGAAATTAGAATTTGGTGGTGGTCATTGGCTTTGTTTTTTGTGATTGCCTTTTTTACTGGTAAATAAAAGGTAAATAAAAAGCAATTGAAACAGCTCAACAGAAGGCAAGGTGGCTGCACACTATCACTAATATTATAAGCACAAGCTTACAATAATCTAAAGAATCAGTTATAGACAGACAACCTTGGCAAAATTATGCACATCATATTATGAAGAGCTGGGAGTAATAAACACATAAATGCATTTCAACATTTTCTTTAAAATATAATAGAAAATGTGTAGTTCAGGTAAAGAAATTTAGCAACTAAAAATCCCACATTTTTTTTTTCAGGTTTCAAACCAGTGACCCGCTGCATATCAAACAAATGTTACAAGTACAAATCCCTACTGAGGGATTCCTATAAGAGTAGCTTCAGTAGAAACTAGGAAGCTAAACTTTGAAAAATACAATGAGCATTTTTCATAATAGGTCCATAAGGTAACAAACATTGATTCAGATGGCAGAGTATTCAAGTCAATATGCAATGCATGAGTTTGCTTAAAACATCAAACAAAGCAGCTGTGCTTGAACTGGCAGAAGCCAGAAAATAATGTTTTAGATTGTGGAGTAGTAAAGCACAGATAGGATAAGCTTTAAGGTTGGGTTGAAGGCAATTGTTCATTCCTATGCTCCAGAAATGACTGGTTTTTGCAGTCAGATTAGCCTGCAGAATAATCTCAGAGAGGGGACACAAATAAGGCCCAAGTAAAGCATTTAAGGAAACCTCAACTTGCAATATAATAATCTAAAATTTCAGAAGTAAATATCCTTCCTTAACCAGCTGTGATGGGAAGCAGGAATAACTTTCAGGAACAGGAGGGAGAGCCACAAACAAGACAATAGACAAGTAAAAGAAATCTGTAATCCAAGTAAGTGTTTTAGTCAAAACTTTACTTATAAAGGTAAAGGGAGAAAGGGGGAAAATACATTCAGACTGACAAGATTTGTTACTGTAAACTTATAATGAAGTAGTATTAACATTAATAATAATAGCATCCTAGTCTGGTCTACCTCAAAAGGTTAATACCAGCATTATTCATTATTTATGCTGTAGTTTTTTTACCATATGACACACCTTGAATATTACTATAGCAATAAATATCTTAAATGGATATCAGGAGTTCCAAATAAAAAGCAGAGACCACCTGTTTGGTGTACTGATTAAGACACGGTGTCAAAAGTGTGTCATCACGTTGTTGTCACATGATGTTTTGTGACATTTTCTCCCTTCACAGAGCTGGGGTGGGCGTGGCCTGCATGTGACTCAGCCAGCCCATGGGCCACCAGTTTGACACCCCTGGGTTAAGGTATAATGAGGTGGGGGTCCATGAAGTCTAGTCTCACCTTAGGTAGACATCCAGCTGAGTTATTCTGGTCCAGTCACTCTCTCCCTTTGGAAGAAGAATGCAGTGACAAACCTTTTTCAAATATTTTCTGATGAAAACTCCCGTCTGAGAAAAATGAAGACATCTCTGCAAAAAAATGGAGCTGACATTTAAAAGACATTTATAACGAGTCAATTAGAATACCAATTCCTACAGTCCTTTCTGAATAAAAAAAGAGCAATGTGAGATCATCCAAGCTGTTTCTCCTTAAAGTTGTTCCTCATGAAGAAACTATAAATACCATTTTCTGAATTGGGAAATGGGGGAATTTTCTATAAGTGTTTTAGACATAAACAGAGCCTTTTCAAAGGACATTTTACATAATTTCATTTTAGTCATCTTCGGAAATTTCTCATTAACTATTTCAAAGAAATTAGGCAGCTTCAAAGTGGCTAGAAATATCAATAAATGCCTTAAATCCTTGAAGATTTAAAAAAATCTAATTTAATAAAGAAAATAAAGATTTTTAAATATAATTTTAAGTCTTTAAGGTAAGCAGCAAAAAGTAAGGCAAGAATTTAAATGGATTAAGAACTCAAAGTAAATGGAAATATTAGATCTTGAATGTTAAGACTTTGAAATTATTAATATTATTAGTATAATATATTAATTGTAAGTATTATATTATATACAATATATATAATATTATTATTTTTGCCAGTGGTTTCTATTAGTTTTTGTGAACAATGAACAATATACTGTCACAAAACAAAACAATAAAATATGAAATAAAATGAACATTTTTAGGAAATGTAAGTAGCTGTAAACAAAAATATGAGTATGATGTATTACATTGAAAAGCATGTGGTTCTATATAATGCCTGTATACTAATATACAGACATTATTATATCTGTCAGCCATTTTAATATTCATAATATTTACAAAACAACATGATATTAAAGATAATCAAAATATGATTTTCATTTATGTAAACAAAGTAGTGGTCATATCTCTTCCTTTAAATAAATCATTTCTCAGATTGATGGTTTTCAGAGATGAAGACATAATCTGTTCAAAGTCGGTATCTCTTAGAACAGGGATGGTAGGCCTGTTATGTCCCGTGCTTATGTAAATCAACGTGCCGGCTATCCACGCCGCTGTCAAAGACCTCAGGTTTTGGCGCCAGAACGTGGCTCTCTGATTGGTTGACTGTCTGACAGCCCGCACTATATAAAGAGCTGTCAGACGAGAGCCGGCGCCAGGTTCACTTACTTCTGTTAGCTGTTTGCCTCACGTATGTTAGCTCTTGTTAGCAATAAACGGTTGTGTTCAGAACGA